>CAKAJE020000162.1:0-57553 GCA_916610135.2 Macropis europaea | reverse complement strand
GGTAGGGCAAACAGAGACCCGATTAGATCATTTTATATTACGGTTAATATAAGAATTCAGCGTAATTCTACCACATTTGTTCAACTTACGTCGCTCCTAATTTAGATAGCGTACTGGGCTAGGCGGCATCTTAAAGCGCGTGGAATGGCGAGTAAAATGCACTGCTAAACTTCTATGATAGGGCAATCAGAGACCCGATTAGATCATTTTATATTTTGTTTAATATAAGATTTCAGGGAAATTCTATCACATTTGTTCAATTTACGTAACTCCTATATCAGATAGCGTATTGGGCTAAGCGGCATCTCACAGCGCATGAAATGGCGAGTAAAATGCACTATTAGATTTCTATGGTAGGGCGTACAGAGACCCGATTAGATCATTTTATATTATGGTTAATTTAAGAATTCAGCAAAATTCTATCACATTTGTTCAATTTACGTCGCTCCTATTTCAGATAGCGTATTGGGATAAGCGGCATCTCAAAGCGCATGAAATGGCGAGTAAAATGCACAATTAAACTACTAGGGTAGGGCAAACAGAGACCCGATTAGATCATTTTATATTGTGGTTAATTTAAGCATTCAGCAAAATTCTATCACATTTGTTCAATTTACGTCGCTCCTATTTCAGATAGCGTATTGGGCTAAGCGGCATCTCAAAGCGCATGAAATGGCGAGTAAAAATGCACTATAAAACTTCTAGGATAAGGCAAACAGAGACCGGATTAGATCATTTTATATTACGGTTAATATAAGAATTCAGCGGAATTCTATCACATTTGTTCAACTTACGTCGCTCCTATTTCAGGTAGCGTACTGGGCTAGGCGGCATCTTAAAGCGCGTGGAATGGCGAGTAAAATGCACTATTAAACTTCTAGGATAAGGCAAACAGAGACCCGATTAGATCATTTTATATTACGGTTAATATAAGAATTCAGCGTAATTCTACCACATTTGTTCAACTTACGTCGCTCCTAATTTAGATAGCGTACTGGGCTAGGCGGCATCTTAAAGCGCGTGGAATGGCGAGTAAAATGCACTGCTAAAACTTCTATGATAGGGCAATCAGAGACCAGATTAGATCATTTTATATTTTGTTTAATATAAGATTTCAGGGAAATTCTATCACATTTGTTCAATTTACGTAACTCCTATTTCAGATAGCGTATTGGGCTAAGCGGCTTCTCAAAGCGCATGAAATGGCGAGTAAAATGCACTATTAGATTTCTATGGTAGGGCGTACAGAGACCCGATTAGATCATTTTATATTATGGTTAATTTAAGAACTCAGCAAAATTCTATCACATTTGTTCAATTTACGTCGCTCCTATTTCAGATAGCGTATTGGGATAAGCGGCATCTCAAAGCGCATGAAATGGCGAGTAAAATGCACAATTAAACTACTAGGGTAGGGCAAACAGAGACCCGATTAGATCATTTTATATTGTGGTTAATTTAAGCATTCAGCAAAATTCTATCACATTTGTTCAATTTACGTCGCTCCTATTTCAGATAGCGTATTGGGCTAAGCGGCATCTCAAAGCGCATGAAATGGCGAGTAAAATGCACTATCAAACTTCTAGGATAAGGCAAACAGAGACCGGATTAGATCATTTTATATTACGGTTAATATAAGAATTCAGCGGAATTCTATCACATTTGTTCAACTTACGTCGCTCCTATTTCAGGTAGCGTACTGGGCTAGGCGGCATCTTAAAGCGCGTGGAATGGCGAGTAAAATGCACTATTAAACTTCTAGGATATGGCAAACAGAGACCTGCTTAGATCATTTTATATTACGGTTAATATAAGAATGCGGCGTAATTCTATCACATTTGTTCAATTTACGTCGCTGCTATTCCAGATAGCTTATTGTGCTTAGCGGCACCTCAAAGCGCATGAAATGACGAGTGAAATGCACTATTAAACTTCTAGGATAAGGCAAACAGAGACCCGATTAGATCATTTTATATCTGGTTAATATAAGAATTCAGCCAAATTCTATCACATTTGTTCAATTTACGTCGCTCCTATTTCAGATAGCGTATTGGGCTAAGCGGCATCTCAAAGCGCATGAAATGGCGAGTAAAATGCACTATTATACTTCTAGGGTAGGGCAAGCAGAGACCCGATTACAACATCTAATATTATGGTTAATTTAAGAATTCAGCAAAATTCTATCACATTTGTTCGATTTACGTCGCTCCTATTTCAGATAGCGTATTGGGCTAAGCGGCATCTCAAAGCGCATGAAATGGCGAGTAAAATGCACTATCAAACTTCTAGGATAAGGCAAACAGAGACCCGATTAGATCATTTTATATTACGGTTAATATAAGAAATCAGCGTAATTCTATCACATTTGTTCAACTTACGTCGCTCCTATTTCAGGTAGCGTATTGGGCTAGGCGGCATCTCAAAGCGCATGAAATGACGAGTGAAATGCACTATTAAACTTCTAGGGTAGGGCAATCAGTGACCCGATTAGATCATTTTATATTATAGTTAATTTAAGAATTCAGCGAAATTCTATCACATTTGTTCCATTTACGTCGCTCCTATTTCAGATAGCGTATTGGGCTAAGCGGGCATCTCTAAGCGCATGAAATGGCGAGTAAAATGCAATACTAAACTTCTAGGATAAGGCAAACAGAGACCCGATTAGATCATTTTATATTACGGTTAATATAAGAATTCAGCGTAATTCTACCACATTTGTTCAACTTACGTCGCTCCTAATTTAGATAGCGTACTGGGCTAGGCGGCATCTTAAAGCGCGTGGAATGGCGAGTAAAATGCACTGCTAAACTTCTATGATAGGGCAATCAGAGACCCGATTAGATCATTTTATATTTTGTTTAATATAAGATTTCAGGGAAATTCTATCACATTTGTTCAATTTACGTCGCTCCTATTTCAGATAGCGTATTGGGCTAAGCGGCATCTCAAAGCGCATGAAATGGCGAGTAAAATGCACTATCAAACTTCTAGGATAAGGCAAACAGAGACCGGATTAGATCATTTTATATTACGGTTAATATAAGAATTCAGCGTAATTCTATCACATTTGTTCAACTTACGTCGCTCCTATTTCAGGTAGCGTACTGGGCTAGGCGGCATCTTAAAGCGCGTGGAATGGCGAGTAAAATGCACTATTAAACTTCTAGGATAAGGCAAACAGAGACCTGCTTAGATCATTTTATATTACGGTTAATATAAGAATGCGGCGTAATTATATCACATTGTTCAATTTACGTCGCTGCTATTCCAGATAGCTTATTGTGCTTAGCGGCACCTCAAAGCGCATGAAATGACGAGTGAAATGCACTATTAAACTTCTAGGATAAGGCAAACAGAGACCCGATTAGATCATTTCATATTTTGGTTAATATAAGAATTCAGCCAAATTCTATCACATTTGTTCAATTTACGTCGCTCATATTTCAGATAGCGAACTGGGCTATGCGGCATCTTAAAGCGCGCGGAATGGCGAGTAAAATGCACTATTAAACTTCTATGCTAGGGCAATCAGAGACCCGATTAGATCATTTCATATTTTCGTTAATATAAGAATTCAGTGAAATTCATCACATTTGTTCAATTTACGTCGCTCCTATTTCAGATAGCGTATTGGGCTAAGCGGCATCTCAAAGCGCATGAAATGGCGAGTAAAATGCACTATCAAACTTCTAGGATAAGGCAAACAGAGACCGGATTAGATCATTTTATATTACGGTTAATATAAGAATTCAGCGTAATTCTATCACATTTGTTCAACTTACGTCGCTCCTATTTCAGGTAGCGTACTGGGCTAGGCGGCATCTTAAAGCGCGTGGAATGGCGAGTAAAATGCACTATTAAACTTCTAGGATAAGGCAAACAGAGACCTGCTTAGATCATTTTATATTACGGTTAATATAAGAATGCGGCGTAATTCTATCACATTTGTTCAATTTACGTCGCTGCTATTCCAGATAGCTTATTGTGCTTAGCGGCACCTCAAAGCGCATGAAATGACGAGTGAAATGCACTATTAAACTTCTAGGATAAGGCAAACAGAGACCCGATTAGATCATTTTATATTTTGGTTAATATAAGAATTCAGCCAAATTCTATCACATTTGTTCAATTTACGTCGCTCATATTTCAGATAGCGAACTGGGCTATGCGGCATCTTAAAGCGCGCGGAATGGCGAGTAAAATGCACTATTAAACTTCTGTGCTAGGGCAATCAGAGACCCGATTAGATCATTTCATATTTTCGTTAATATAGGAATTCAGTGAAATTCTATCACATTTGTTCAATTTACGTCGCTCCTATTTCAGATAGCGTATTGGGCTAAGCGGCATCTCAAAGCGCATGAAATGGCGAGTAAAATGCACTATCAAACTTCTAGGATAAGGCCAACAGAGACCGGATTAGATCATTTTATATTACGGTTAATATAAGAATTCAGCGTAATTCTATCACATTTGTTCAACTTACGTCGCTCCTATTTCAGGTAGCGTACTGGGCTAGGCGGCATCTTAAAGCGCGTGGAATGGCGAGTAAAATGCACTATTAAACTTCTAGGATAAGGCAAACAGAGACCTGCTTAGATCATTTATATTACGGTTAATATAAGAATGCGGCGTAATTCTATCACATTTGTTCAATTTACGTCGCTGCTATTCCAGATAGCTTATTGTGCTTAGCGGCACCTCAAAGCGCATGAAATGCCAAGTGAAATGCACTATTAAACTTCTAGGATAAGGCAAACAGAGACCCGATTAGATCATTTTATATTTTGGTTAATATAAGAATTCAGCCAAATTCTATCACATTTGTTCAATTTACGTCGCTCCTATTTCAGATAGCGTATTGGGCTAAGCGGCATCTCAAAGCGCATGAAATGGCGAGTAAAATACACTATTAAACATCTAGGGTAGGGCGAACAGAGACCCGATTAGACCATTTTACATTAAGGTTAATATAAGTATTCAGGGAAATTCTATCACATTTGTTCAATTTACGTCGCTCCTATTTCAGATATCGTATTGGGCTAAGCGGCACCTCAAAGCGCATGAAATGGCGAGTAAAATGCAGTGCTAAACTTGTAGGGTAGGGCAAACAGAGACCCGATTAGATCATTTCATATTATAGTTAATTTAAGAATTCAGCAAAATTCTATCACATTTGTTCAATTACGTCGCTCCTATTTCAGATAGCGTATTGGGCTAAGCGGCATCTCAAAGCGCATGAAATGGCGAGTAAAATGCACTATCAAACTTCTAGGATAAGGCAAACAGAGACCCGATTAGATCATTTTATATTACGGTTAATATAAGAAATCAGCGTAATTCTATCACATTTGTTCAACTTACGTCGCTCCTATTTCAGGTAGCGTATTGGGCTAGGCGGCATCTCAAAGCGCATGAAATGACGAGTGAAATGCACTATTAAACTTCTAGGGTAGGGCAATCAGTGACCCGATTAGATCATTTTATATTATAGTTAATTTAAGAATTCAGCGAAATTCTATCACATTTGTTCCATTTACGTCGCTCCTATTTCAGATAGCGTATTGGACTAAGCGGCATCTCTAAGCGCATGAAATGGCGAGTAAAATGCAATACTAAACTTCTAGGATAAGGCAAACAGAGACCCGATTAGATCATTTTATATTACGGTTAATATAAGAATTCAGCGTAATTCTACCACATTTGTTCAACTTACGTCGCTCCTAATTTAGATAGCGTACTGGGCTAGGCGGCATCTTAAAGCGCGTGGAATGGCGAGTAAAATGCACTGCTAAACTTCTATGATAGGGCAATCAGAGACCCGATTAGATCATTTTATATTTTGTTTAATATAAGATTTCAGGGAAATTCTATCACATTTGTTCAATTTACGTCGCTCCTATTTCAGATAGCGTATTGGGCTAAGCGGCATCTCAAAGCGCATGAAATGGCGAGTAAAATGCACTACCAAACTTCTAGGATAAGGCAAACAGAGACCGGATTAGATCATTTTATATTACGGTTAATATCAGAATTCAGCGTAATTCTATCACATTTGTTCAACTTACGTCGCTCCTATTTCAGGTAGCGTACTGGGCTAGGCGGCATCTTAAAGCGCGTGGAATGGCGAGTAAAATGCACTATTAAACTTCTAGGATAAGGCAAACAGAGACCTGCTTAGATCATTTTATATTACGGTTAATATAAGAATGCGGCGTAATTCTATCACATTTGTTCAATTTACGTCGCTGCTATTCCAGATAGCTTATTGTGCTTAGCGGCACCTCAAAGCGCATGAAATGACGAATGAAATGCACTATTAAACTTCTAGGATAAGGCAAACAGAGACCCGATTAGATCATTTTATATTTTGGTTAATATAGGAATTCAGCCAAATTCTATCACATTTGTTCAATTTACGTCGCTCATATTTCAGATAGCGAACTGGGCTATGCGGCATCTTAAAGCGCGCGGAATGGCGAGTAAAATGCACTATTAAACTTCTATGCTAGGGCAATCAGAGACCCGATTAGATCATTTCATATTTTCGTTAATATAAGAATTCAGTGAAATTCTATCACATTTGTTCAATTTACGTCGCTCCTATTTCAGATAGCGTATTGGGCAAAGCGGCATCTCAAAGCGTATGAAATGGCGAATAAAATGCACTATTAAAGTTCTAGGGTAGGGCAAACAGAGACCCGATTAGATCATTTTATATTATGGTTAATTTAAGAATTGAGCGAAATTCTATCACATTTGTTCAACTTACGTCGCTCCTAATTTAGATAGCGTACTGGGCTAGGCGGCATCTTAAAGCGCGTGGAATGGCGAGTAAAATGCACTGCTAAACTTCTATGATAGGGCAATCAGAGACCCGATTAGATCATTTTATATTTTGTTTAATATAAGATTTCAGGGAAATTCTATCACATTTGTTTAATTTACGTCGCTCCTATTTCAGATAGCGTATTGGGCGAAGCGGCATCTCAAAGCGCATGAAATGGCGACTAAAATGCACTATTAAACTTCTAGGGTAGGGCAAGCAGAGACCCGATTAGATCATTTTATATTATGGTTAATTTAAGAATTCAGCAAAATTCTATCACATTCGTTCAATTTAGGTCGCTCCTATTTCAGAAAGCGTACTGGGAGAGGCGGCATCTTAAAGCGCGTGGAATGCCGAGTAAAATCCACTATTAAACTTCTAGGCTAGGGCGAACAGAGGCCAGATTAGATCATTTTACATTCTGGTTAATAAAATAATTCAGCGAAATTCTATCACATTTGTTCAACTTTCGTCGCTCATATTTCAGATAGCGTATTGGGCTAAGCGGCATCTCAAAGCGCATGAAATGGCGAGTAAAATGCACTATTAAACTTCTAGGGTAGGGCAATCAGTGACCCGATTAGATCATTTTATATTATAGTTAATTTAAGAATTCGGCGAAATTCTATCACATTTGTTCAATTTACGTCGCTCCTATTTCAGATAGCGCATTGGGCTAAGCGGCATCTCAAAGTGCATGAAATGGCGAGTAAAATGCACTATTAAACTTCTAGTGTAGGGCAAACAGAGACCCGATAAGATCATTTTATATTATGGTTAATTTAAGAATTCAGCGAAACTCTATCATATTTGTTCAATTTACGTCGCTCCTATTTCAGATAGCGTATTGGGCTAAGCGGCATCTCAATGCGCATGAAATGGCGATTAAAATGCACTATTAAACTTCTAGGGTAGGGCAATCAGAGACCCGATTAGATCATTTCATATTTTCGTTAATATAAGATTTCAGGGAAATTCTATCACATTTGTTTAATTTACGTCGCTCCTATTTCAGATAGCGTATTGGGCGAAGCGGCATCTCAAAGCGCATGAAATGGCGACTAAAATGCACTATTAAACTTCTAGGGTAGGGCAAGCAGAGACCCGATTAGATCATTTTATATTATGGTTAATTTAAGAATTCAGCAAAATTCTATCACATTTGTTCAATGTACGTCGCTCCTATTTCGGATAGCGTCCTGGGCTAGGCGGCACCCTAAAGCGCGTGGAGTGGCGAGTAAAATGCACTATTTATCTTCTATGATAGGGCAATCAGAGACCCGATTAGATCATTTTATATTTTGGTTAATATAAGAATTCAGCGAAATTCTATCACATTTGTTCAATTTACGTCGCTCCTATTTCAGTGAGCGTATTGGGCTAAGCGGCATCTGAAGGCGCATGAAATGGCGAGTAAAATGCACTATTAAACTTCTAGGGTAGGGCCAACAGAGACCCGATTAAATCATTTTATATAATAGTTAATTTAAGAATTCAGAGAAATTCTATCACATTTGTTCAATTTACGTCGCTCCTATTTCAGATAGCGTATTGGGCTAAGCGGCATCTCAAAGCGCATGAAATGGCGAGTAAAATGCACTATTAAACTTCTAGGGTAGGGCAAGCAGAGACCCGATTACATCATCTAATATTATGGTCAATTTAAGAATTCAGCAAAATTCTATCACATTTGTTCAATTTACGTCGCTCCTATTTCAGATAGCGTATTGGGCTAAGCGGCATCTCAAAGCGCATGAAATGGCGAGTAAAATGCACTATCAAACTTCTAGGATAAGGCAAACAGAGACCCGATTAGATCATTTTATATTACGGTTAATATAAGAAATCAGCGTAATTCTATCACATTTGTTCAACTTACGTCGCTCCTATTTCAGGTAGCGTATTGGGCTAGGCGGCATCTCAAAGCGCATGAAATGACGAGTGAAATGCACTATTAAACTTCTAGGGTAGGGCAATCAGTGACCCGATTAGATCATTTTATATTATAGTTAATTTAAGAATTCAGCGAAATTCTATCACATTTGTTCCATTTACGTCGCTCCTATTTCAGATAGCGTATTGGACTAAGCGGCATCTCTAAGCGCATGAAATGGCGAGTAAAATGCAATACTAAACTTCTAGGATAAGGCAAACAGAGACCCGATTAGATCATTTTATATTACGGTTAATATAAGAATTCAGCGTAATTCTACCACATTTGTTCAACTTACGTCGCTCCTAATTTAGATAGCGTACTGGGCTAGGCGGCATCTTAAAGCGCGTGGAATGGCGAGTAAAATGCACTGCTAAACTTCTATGATAGGGCAATCAGAGACCCGATTAGATCATTGTATATTTTGTTTAATATAAGATTTCAGGGAAATTCTATCACATTTGTTCAATTTACGTCGCTCCTATTTCAGATAGCGTATTGGGCTAAGCGGCATCTCAAGGCGCATGATATGGCGAATAAAATGCGCTATTAAACTTCTAGGCTAGGGCGAACGGAGACCCGATTAGATCATTTTACATTATGGTTCTTAAAAGAATTCAGCGAAATTCTATCACATTTGTTCAACGTACGTCGCTTCTATTTCAGATAGCGTATTGGAATAAGCGGCATCGAAAAGCGAATGAAATGGTGAGTAAAATGCACAATTAAACTACTAGGGTAGGGCAAACAGAGACCCGATTAGATCATTTTATATTGTGGTCAATTTAAGAATTCAGCAAAATTCTATCACATTTGTTCAATTTACGTCGCTCCTATTTCAGATAGCGTATTGGGCTAAGCGGCATCTCAAAGCGCATGAAATGGCCAGTAAAATGCACTATCAAACTTCTAGGATAAGGCAAACAGAGACCCGATTAGATCATTTTATATTACGGTTAATATAAGAATTCAGCGTAATTCTATCACATTCGTTCAACTTACGTCGATCCTATTTCAGGTAGCGCACTGGGCTAGGCGGCATCTTAAAGCGCGTGGAATGGCGAGTAAAATGCACTATTAAACTTCTAGGATAAGGCAAACAGAGACCCGATTAGATCATTTTATATTACGGTTAATATAAGAATGCGGCGTAATTCTTTCACATTTGTTCAATTTACGTCGCTGCTATTCCAGATAGCTTATTGTGCTTAGCGGCATCTCAAAGCGCATGAAATGACGAGTGAAATGCACTATTAAACTTCTAGGGTAGGGCGAACAGAGACCCGATTAGATCATTTTACATTAAGGTTAATATAAGTATTCAGCGAGATTCTATCACATTTGTTCAATTTGCGTCGCTCCTATTTCAGACAGCGTACTGGGCTAGGCGGCATCTTAAGGCGCGTGGAATGGCGAGTAAAATGCACTATTAAACTTCTATGGCAGGGAAACCAGAGACCCGATTAGATCATTTTATATTAAGGTTACTTTAAGAATTCAGCGAAATTCTATCACATTTGTTCAATTTACGTCGCTCCTATTTCAAATACCTTATTGGGCTTTGCGGCATCTCAAAGCGCATGAAATGACGAGTGAAATGCACTATTAAACTTCTAGGGTAGGGCAAACAGAGACCCGATTAGGTCATTTTATATTATGGTTAATTTAAGAATTGAGCGAAATTCTATCACATTCGTTCAATTTACGTCGCTCCTATTTCAGATAGCGTATTGAGCTAAGCGGCATCTCAAAGCGCATGAAATGGCGAGTAAAATGCACTATCAAACTTCTAGGATAAGGCAAACCGAGACCCGATTAGATCATTTTATATTATGGTTAATTTAAGAATTGAGCGAAATTCTATCACATTCGTTCAATTTACGTCGCTCCTATTTCAGATAGCGTATTGGGCAAAGCGGCATCTCAAAGCGCATGAAATGACGAGTAAAATGCACTATTAAACTTCTAGGGTAGGGCAAGCAGAGACTCGATTAGATCATTTTATATTATGGTTAATTTAAGAATTCAACAAAATTCTATCACATTCGTTCAATTTAGGTCGCTCCTATTTCAGATAGCGTATTGGGCTAAGCGGCATCTCAAAGCGCATGAAATGGCGAGTGAAATGCACTATATGACTTCTATGGTAGGGCGAACAGAGACCCGATTAGATCATTTTACATTGAGGTTAATATAAGAATTCACAGAAATTCCATCACATTTGTTCAATTTACGTCGCTCCTATTTCAGATAGCGTATTGGGCTATGCGGCCTCTCAAAGCGCATGAAATGGCGAGTAAAATGCACTGTTAAACTTCTAGGGTAGGGCAAACAGAGACCCGATTAGATCATTTGTTATTATGGTTAATATAAGAATTCAGCGAAATTCTATCACATTTGTTCAACTTACGTCGCTCATATTTCAGATAGCGTACTGGGCTAGACGGCATCTTAAAGCGCGTGGAATGGCGAGTAAAATGCACTACTAATCTTCTATGATAGGGCAATCAGAGACCCGATTAGATCATTTTATATTTTGTTTAATATAAGATTTCAGGGAAATTCTATCACATTTGTTCAATTTACGTCGCTCCTATTTCAGATAGCGTATTGGGCTAAGCGGCATCTCAAAGCGCATGAAATGGAGAATAAAATGCACTATTAAACTTCTAGGCTAGGGAGAACAGAGACCCGATTAGATCATTTTACATTATGGTTCATAAAAGAATTCAGCGAAACTCTATCACATTTTTTCAACTTACGTCGCTCCTATTTCAGATAGCGTATTGGGCTAAGCGGCATCTCAAAGCGCATGAAATGGCGAGTAACATGCACTATTAAACTTCTAGGGTAGGGCAAACAGATACCCGATTAAATCATTTTATATTATGGTTAATTTAAGATGTCAGCTAAATTTTATCACATCTGTTCAATTTACGTCGCTCCTATTTCAGATAGCGTACTGGGCTAGGCGGCATCTTGAAGCTCGTGGAATGGCGAGTAAAGTGCACTACTAAACTTCTATGGTAGGGCGAACAGAGACCCGATTAGATCATTTTATATTATGGTTAACTTAAGAATTCAGCAAAATTCGATCACTCTTGTTCAATTTACGTCGCTCGTATTTCAGATAGCGTACTGGGCTAGGCGGCATCTTAAAGCGCGTGGAATGGCGAGTAAAATGCACTATTAAACTTCTGGGCTAGGGCGAACAGAGACCAGATTAGATCATTTTACATTCTGGTTAATAAAATAATTCAGCGAAATTCTATCACCTTTGTTCAACTTTCGTCGCTCCTATTTCAGATAGCGTATTGGGCTAAGCGGCATCTCAAAGCGCAAGAAATGGCGAGTAAAATGCACTATTAAACTTCTAGGGTAGGGCAAACAGAGACCCGATTAGATCATTTTATATTATGGTTAATTTAAGAATTCAGCAAAATTCTGTCACATTTGTTCAATTTACGCCGCTCCTATTTCGGATAGCGTACTGGGCGAGGCGGCATCCTAAAGCGCGTGGAGTGGCGAGTAAAATGCACTATTAATCTTCTATGATAGGGCAATCAGAGACCCGATTAGATCATTTTATATTTTGGTTAATATAAGAATTCAGCGAAATTCTATCACATTTGTTCAATTTACGTCGCTCGTATTTCAGATAGCGTATTGGGCTAAGCGGCATCTCGAAGCGCATGAAATGGCGAGGAAAATGCACTATTAAACGTCTAGGGTAGGGCAAACAGAGACCCGATTAGATCATTTCATGTTATGGTTAATTTAAGAATTCAGCAAAATTCTATCACATTTGTTCAATTTACGTCGCTCCTATTTCAGATAGCGTACTGGGCTAGGCGGCAACTTAAAGCGCGTGGGATGGCGAGTAAAATGCACTATTAAACTTCTATGATACGGCAATCAGTGACCCGAGTAGATCATTTTATATTTTGTTTAATATAAGATTTCAGGGAAATTCTATCACATTTGTTCAATTTACGTCGCTCCTATTTCAGATAGCGTATTGGGCTAAGAGGCATCTGAAGGCACATGAAATGGCGTGTAAAATGCACTATTAACCTTCTGGGGTTGGGCAAACAGAGACCCGATTAGATCATTTTATATTATGGTTAATTTAAGAATTGAGCGAAATTCTATCTCATTTGTTCAACTTACGTCGCTCCTAATTTAGATAGCGTACTGGGCTAGGCGGCATCTTAAAGCGCGTGGAACGGCGAGTAAAATGCACTGCTAAACTTCTATGATAGGGCAATCAGAGACCCGATTATATCATTTTATATTTTGTTTAATATAAGATTTCAGGGAAATTCTATCACATTTGTTTAATTTACGTCGCTCCTATTTCAGATAGCGTATTGGGCGAAGCGGCATCTCAAAGCGCATGAAATGGCGACTAAAATGCACTATTAAACTTCTAGGGTAGGGCAAGCAGAGACCCGATTAGATCATTTTATATTATGGTTAATTTAAGAATTCGGCGAAATTCTATCACATTTGTTCAATTTACGTCGCTCCTATTTCTGATAGCGTATTGGGCTAAGCGGCATCTCAAAGCGCATGAAATGGCGAGTAAAATGCAATACTAAACTTCTAGGATAAGGCAAACAGAGACCCGATTAGATCATTTTATATTACGGTTAATATAAGAATTCAGCGTAATTCTATCACATTTGTTCAACTTACGTCGCTCCTAATTTAGATAGCGTACTGGGCTAGGCGGCATCTTAAAGCGCGTGGAATGGCGAGTAAAATGCACTGCTAAACTTCTATGATAGGGCAATCAGAGACCCGATTAGATCATTTTATATTTTGGTTAATATAAGAATTCAGCGAAATTCTATCACAGTTGTTCTATTTACGTCGCTCGTATTTCAGATAGCTTATTGTGCTTAGCGGCATCTCAAAGCGCATGAAATGACGAGTGAAATGCACTATTAAACTTCTAGGGTAGGGCAAACAGGGACCCGATTAGATCATTTTATATTTTGGTTAATATAAGAATTCAGCGAAATTCTATCACATATGTTCAATTTACGTCGCTCATATTTCAGATAGCGTATTGCACTAAGCGGCATCTCAAAGCGCATGAAGTGGCGAGTAAAATGCACTATTAAACTTCCAGGGCAGGGCTTACAGAGACCCGATTAGATCATTTGTTATTATGGTTAATATAAGAATTCAGCGAAATTCTATCACAGTTGTTCTATTTACGTCGCTCGTATTTCAGATAGCTTATTGTGCTTAGCGGCATCTCAAAGCGCATGAAATGACGAGTGAAATGCACTATATGACTTCTATGGTAGGGCGAACAGAGACCCGATTAGATCATTTTACATTGATGTTAATATAAGAATTCACAGAAATTCTATCACATTTGTTCAATTTACGTCGCTCCTATTTCAGATAGCGTATTGGGCTATGCGGCCTCTCAAAGCGCATGAAATGGCGAGTAAAATGCACTGTTAAACTTCTAGGGTAGGGCAAACAGAGACCCGATTAGATCATTTGTTATTATGGTTAATATAAGAATTCAGCGAAATTCTATCACATTTGTTCAACTTACGTCGCTCATATTTCAGATAGCGTACTGGGCTAGGCGGCATCTTAAAGCGCGTGGAATGGCGAGTAAAATGCACTACTAATCTTCTATGATAGGGCAATCAGAGACCCGATTAGATCATTTTATATTTTGGTTAATATAAGAATTCAGCGAAATTCTATCACATTTGTTCAATTTACGTCGCTCGTATTTCAGATAGCGTATTGGGCTAAGCGGCATCTCGAAGCGCATGAAATGGCGAGTAACATGCACTATTAAACTTCTTGGGTAGGGCAAACAGATACCCGATTAAATCATTTTATATTATGGTTAATTTAAGATGTCAGCTAAATTTTATCACATCTGTTCAATTTACGTCGCTCCTATTTCAGATAGCGTACTGGGCTAGGCGGCATCTTGAAGCGCGTGGAATGGCGAGTAAAGTGCACTACTAAACTTCTATGGTAGGGCGAACAGAGACCCGATTAGATCATTTTATATTATGGTTAATTTAAGAATTCAGCAAAATTCGATCACTCTTGTTCAATTTACGTCGCTCGTATTTCAGATAGCGTACTGGGCTAGGCGGCATCTTAAAGCGCGTGGAATGGCGAGTAAAATGCACTATTAAACTTCTGGGCTAGGGCGAACAGAGACCAGATTAGATCATTTTACATTCTGGTTAATAAAATAATTCAGCGAAATTCTATCACCTTTGTTCAACTTTCGTCGCTCCTATTTCAGATAGCGTATTGGGCTAAGCGGCATCTCAAAGCGCAAGAAATGGCGAGTAAAATGCACTATTAAACTTCTAGGGTAGGGCAAACAGAGACCCGATTAGATCATTTTACATTATGGTTAATTTAAGAATTCAGCAAAATTCTGTCACATTTGTTCAATTTACGTCGCTCCTATTTCGGATAGCGTACTGGGCGAGGCGGCATCCTAAAGCGCGTGGAGTGGCGAGTAAAATGCACTATTAATCTTCTATGATAGGGCAATCAGAGACCCGATTAGATCATTTTATATTTTGGTTAATATAAGAATTCAGCGAAATTCTATCACATTTGTTCAATTTACGTCGCTCGTATTTCAGATAGCGTATTGGGCTAAGCGGCATCTCGAAGCGCATGAAATGGAGAGGAAAATGCACTATTAAACGTCTAGGGTAGGGCAAACAGAGACCCGATTAGATCATTTCATGTTATGGTTAATTTAAGAATTCGGCGAAATTCTATCACATTTGTTCAATTTACGTCGCTCCTCTTTCTGATAGCGTATTGGGCTAAGCGGCATCTCAAAGCGCATGAAATGGCGAGTAAAATGCACAATTAATCTAATAGGGTAGGGCAAACAGAGACCCGATTAGATCATTTTACATTGAGGTTAATATAAGAATTCACAGAAATTCTATCACATTTGTTCAATTTACGTCGCTCCTATTTCAGATAGCGTATTGGGCTATGCGGCATCTCAAAGCGCATGAAATGGCGAGTAAAATGCACTGTTAAACTTCTAGGGTAGGGCAAACAGAGACCCGATTAGATCATTTGTTATTATGGTTAATATAAGAATTCAGCGAAATTCTATCACATTTGTTCAACTTACGTCGCTCATATTTCAGATAGCGTACTGGGCTAGGCGGCATCTTAAAGCGCGTGGAATGGCGAGTAAAATGCACTACTAATCTTCTATGATAGGGCAATCAGAGACCCGATTAGATCATTTTATATTTTGTTTAATATAAGATTTCAGGGAAATTCTATCACATTTGTTCAATTTACGTCGCTCCTGTTTCAGATAGCGTATTGGGCTAAGCGGCATCTCAAAGCGCAAGAAATGGAGAATAAAATGCACTATTAAACTTCTAGGCTAGGGAGAACAGAGACCCGATTAGATCATTTTACATTATGGTTCATAAAAGAATTCAGCGAAACTCTATCACATTTTTTCAACTTACGTCGCTCCTATTCCAGATAGCGTATTGGGCTAAGCGGCATCTCAAAGCGCATGAAATGGCGAGTAACATGCACTATTAAACTTCTAGGGTAGGGCAAACAGATACCCGATTAAATCATTTTATATTATGGTTAATATAAGAATGCAGCGTAATTCTATCACGTTTGTTCAAGTTACGTCGCTCCGATTTCAGATAGCGTACTGGGCTAGGCGGCATCTTAAAGCGCGTGGAATGGCGAGTAAAATGCACTACTAATCTTCTATGATAGAGCAATCAGAGACCCGATTAGATCATTTTATATTTTGTTTAATATAAGATTTCAGGGAAATTCTATCACATTTGTTTAATTTACGTCGCTCCTATTTCAGATAGCGTATTGGGCGAAGCGGCATCTCAAAGCGCATGAAATGGCGACTAAAATGCACTATTAAACTTCTAGGGTAGGGCATGCAGCGACCCGATTAGATCATTTTATATTATGGTTAATTTAAGAATTCAGCAAAATTCTATCACATTCGTTCAATTTAGGTCGCTCCTATTTCAGATAGCGTATTGGGCTAAGCGGCATCTCAAAGTGCATGAAATGGCGAGTGAAATGCACTATAAGACTTCTATGGTAGGGCGAACAGAGACCCGATTAGATCATTTTACATTGAGGTTAATATAAGAATTCACGGAAATTCTATCACATTTGTTCAATTTACGTCGCTCCTATTTCAGTTAGCGTATTGGGCTATGCGGCATCTCAAAGCGCATGAAATGGCGAGTAAAATGCACTGTTAAACTTCTAGGGTAGGGCAAACAGAGACCCGATTAGATCATTTTATATTACGGTTAATATAAGAATGCAGCGTAATTCTATCACATTTGTTCAAGTTACGTCGCTCCGATTTCAGATAGCGTACTGGGCTAGGCGGCATCTTAAAGCGCGTGGAATGGCGAGTAAAGTGCACTACTAAACTTCTATGGTAGGGCGAACAGAGACCCGATTAGATCATTTTATATTATGGTTAATTTAAGAATTCAGCAAAATTCGATCACTCTTGTTCAATTTACGTCGCTCGTATTTCAGATAGCGTATTGGGCTAAGCGGCATCTCGAAGCGCATGAAATGGAGAGGAAAATGCACTATTAAACGTCTAGGGTAGGGCAAACAGAGACCCGATTAGATCATTTTATATTATGGTTAATTTAAGAATTGAGCGAAATTCTATCTCATTTGTTCAACTTACGTCGCTCCTAATTTAGATAGCGTACTGGGCTAGGCGGCATCTTAAAGCGCGTGGAACGGCGAGTAAAATGCACTGCTAAACTTCTATGATAGGGCAATCAGAGACCCGATTATATCATTTTATATTTTGTTTAATATAAGATTTCAGGGAAATTCTATCACATTTGTTTAATTTACGTCGCTCCTATTTCAGATAGCGTATTGGGCGAAGCGGCATCTCAAAGCGCATGAAATGGCGACTAAAATGCACTATTAAACTTCTAGGGTAGGGCAAGCAGAGACCCGATTAGATCATTTTATATTATGGTTAATTTAAGAATTCGGCGAAATTCTATCACATTTGTTCAATTTACGTCGCTCCTATTTCTGATAGCGTATTGGGCTAAGCGGCATCTCAAAGCGCATGAAATGGCGAGTAAAATGCAATACTAAACTTCTAGGATAAGGCAAACAGAGACCCGATTAGATCATTTTATATTACGGTTAATATAAGAATTCAGCGTAATTCTATCACATTTGTTCAACTTACGTCGCTCCTAATTTAGATAGCGTACTGGGCTAGGCGGCATCTTAAAGCATGTGGAATGGCGAGTAAAATGCACTGCTAAACTTCTATGATAGGGCAATCAGAGACCCGATTAGATCATTTTATATTTTGGTTAATATAAGAATTCAGCGAAATTCTATCACAGTTGTTCTATTTACGTCGCTCGTATTTCAGATAGCTTATTGTGCTTAGCGGCATCTCAAAGCGCATGAAATGACGAGTGAAATGCACTATTAAACTTCTAGGGTAGGGCAAACAGAGACCCGATTAGATCATTTTATATTTTGGTTAATATAAGAATTCAGCGAAATTCTATCACATATGTTCAATTTACGTCGCTCATATTTCAGATAGCGTATTGCACTAAGCGGCATCTCAAAGCGCATGAAGTGGCGAGTAAAATGCACTATTAAACTTCCAGGGTAGGGCGAACAGAGACCCGATTAGATCATTTTACATTAAGGTTAATATAAGTCTTCAGCGAGATTCTATCACATTCGTTCAACTTACGTCGATCCTATTTCAGGTAGCGCACTGGGCTAGGCAGCATCTTAAAGCGCGTGGAATGGCGAGTAAAATGCACTATTAAACTTCTAGGATAAGGCAAACAGAGACCCGATTAGATCATTTTATATTACGGTTAATATAAGAATGCGGCGTAATTCTTTCACATTTGTTCAATTTACGTCGCTGCTATTCCACATAGCTTATTGTGCTTAGCGGCATCTCAAAGCGCATGAAATGACGAGTGAAATGCACTATTAAACTTCTAGGGTAGGGCAAACAGAGACCCGATTAGATCATTTGATATTATGGTTAATTTAAGAATTCAGCGAAATTCTATCACATTTGTTCAATTTCCGTCGCTCCTATTTCAGATAGCGTATTGGGATAAGCGGCATCTCAAAGCGCATGAAATGGCGAGTAAAATGCACTATTAAACTTCTAGGGTAGGGCGAACAGAGAACCGATTAGATCATTTTACATTAAGGTTAATATAAGTCTTCAGCGAGATTCTATCACATTTGTTCAATTTACGTCGCTCCTATTTCAGACGGCGTACTGGGCTAGGCGGCATCTTAAAGCGTGTGGAATGGCGAGTAAAATGCACTATTAACCTTCTATGATAGGGCAATCAGAGACCAGTCTAGATCATTTTATACTTTGGTTAATATAAGAATTCAGCGAAATTCTATCACATTTGTTCAATTTACGTCGCTCCTATTTCAGATAGCGTATTGGGCTACGCGGCATCTCAAAGCGCATGAAATGACGAGTGAAATGCAATATTATACTTCTAGGGTAGGGCGAACAGAGACCCGAAGAGATCATTTTACATTAAGGTGAATATAAGAATGCAGCGTAATTCTGTCACATTTGTTCAACTCACGTCGCTCCTATTTCAGATAGCGTATTGGGTTAAGCGTCATCTCAAAGCGCATGAAATGGCGAGTAAAATGCACTATTAAACTTCTACGGTAGGGCGAACAGAGACCCGATTAGATCATTTTACATTAAGGTTAATATAAGTATTCAGCGAGATTCCATCACATTTGTTCAATTTACCTCGCACCTATTTCAGACAGCGTACTGGGCTAGGCGGCATCTTAAGGCGCGTGGAATGGCGAGTAAAATGCACTATTAAACTTCTATGGTAGGGAAACCAGAGACCCGATTAGATCATTTTATATTAAGGTTACTTTAAGAATTCAGCGAAATTCTATCACATTTGTTCAATTTACGTCGCTCCTATTTCAGACAGCGTACTGGGCTAGGCGGCATCTTAAAGCGTGTGGAATGGCGAGTAAAATGCACTATTAACCTTCTATGATAGGGCAATCAAAGACCAGACTAGATCATTTTATACCTTGGTTAATATAAGAATTCAGCGAAATTCTATCACATTTGTTAAATTTACGTCGCTCCTATTTCAGATAGCGTATTGGGATAAGCGGCATCTCAAAGCGCATGAAATGGCGAGTAAAATGCACTTTTAAACTTCTAGGCTAGGGCGAACAGAGACCCGAGCAGATCATTTTACATTATGGTTAATAAAAGAATTCAGCGAAATTCTATCACATTTGTTCAACTTACGTCGCTCCTATTTCAGATAGCGTATTGGGCTAAGCGGCATCTCAAAGCGCATGAAATGGCGAGTGAAATGCACCATTAGACTTCTATGGTAGGGCGAACAGAGACACGATTAGATCATTTTATATTTTGGTTAATATAAGAATTCAGTGAAATTCTATCACATTTGTTCAATTTACGTCGCTCCTATTTCAAATAGCGTATTGGGCTCAGCGGCATCTCAAAGCGCATGAAATGGCGAGCAAAATGCACTATTAAACTTCTATCCTAGGGCAATCAGAGACCCGATTAGATCATTTTATATTTTGGTTAATATAAGAATTCAGTGAAATTCTATCACATTTGTTCAATTTACGTCGCTCCTATTCCAGATAGCGTATTGGGCAAAGCGGCATCTCAAAGCGTATGAAATGGCGAATAAAATGCACTATTAAAGTTCTAGGCTAGGGCGAACAGAGACCCGATTAGATCATTTTACATTATGGTTAATAAAAGAATTCAGCAAAATTCTATCACATTTGTTCAATTTACGTCGTTCCTATTTCAGATAGCGTCTTCGGCTAAGCGGCATCTAAAAGCGCATGAAATGGCGAGTATAATGCACTATTATACTTCTAGGATAAGGCAAACAGAGACCCGATTAGATCATTTTATATTATGGTTAATTTAAGAATTCAGCCAAATTCTAACACATTTGTTCAATTTACGTCGCTCCTATTGCAGATATCGTATTGGGCTAAGCGGCATCTCAAAGCGCATGAAATGGCGAGTAAAATGCACTGCTAAACTTCTAGGGAAGGGCGAACAAAGGCCCGATTAGATCATTTTACATTAAGGTTAATATAAGAATTCAGGGAAATTCTATCACATTTGTTCAATTTACGTCGCTCCTATTTCAGATAGCGTATTGGGCTAAGCGCCATCTCAAAGCGCATGAAATTGCGAGTGAAATGCACTGTTAAACTTCTAGGGTAGGGCGAACAGAGACCCGATTAGATCATTTTACATTAAGGTTAATATAAGTATTCAGGGAAATTCTATCACATTTGTTCAATTTACGTCGCTCCTATTTCAGATAGCGTATTGGGCTAAGCAGCATCTCAAAGCCCATGAAATGGCGAGTAAAATGCACTGTTAAACTTCTAGGGTAGGGCAAACAGAGACCCGATTATATCATTTTATATCATATACGGTTAATATAAGAATTCAGCGTAAGTCTATCACATTTGTTCAATTTACGTCGCACCTATTTCAGATAGCTTATTGGGCTAAGCGGCATCTCAAAGCGCATGAAATGACGAGTGAAATGCACTATTTAACTTCTAGGGTAGGGCAAACAGAGAACCGATTAGATCATTTTATATTATGGTTAATTTAAGAATTCAGCCAAATTCTATCACATTTGTTCAATTTACGTCGCTCCTATTTCAGATAGCGTACTGGGCTAGGCGGAATCTTAAAGCGCGTGGATTGGCGAGTAAAATGCACTATTACACTTCTATGATAGGGCAATCAGAGACCCGACTAGATCATTTTATATTTTGGTTAATATAAGAATTCAGCGAAATTCTATCACAATTGTTCTATTTACGTCGCTCCTATTTCAGATAGCATATTAGGCTAAGCGGCATCTCAATGCGCATGAAATGGCGAGTAAAATGCACTATTAAACTTCTAGGATAAGGCAAACAGAGACCCGATTCGTTCATTTTATATTACGGTTAATATAAGAATTCAGCGTAATTCTATCACATTTGTTCAACGTACGTCGCTCCTATTTCAGATAGCGTACTGGGCTAGGCGGCATCTTAAAGCGCGTGGAATGGCGGGTAAAATGCACTATGAAACTTCTATGATAGGGCTATCAGAGACCCGATTAGATCATTTTATATTTTGGTTAATATAAGAATTCAGCGAAATTCTATCACATTTGTTCAACTTACGTCGCTCCTATTTCAGATAGCTTATTGGGCTAAGCGGCATCTCAAAGCGCATGAAATGACGAGTGAAATGCACTATTAATCTTCAAGGGTAGGGCGAACAGAGACCCGATTAGAACATTTTACATCAAGGTTAATAGAAGAATTCAGCGAAATTCTCTCACATTTGTTCAATTTACCTCGCTCCTATTTCAGATAGCTTATTGGGCAAAGCGGCATCTCAAAGCGCAAGAAATGGCGAGTAAAATGCACTATTAAACTTCTAGGGTAGGGCAAACAGAGACCCGATTAGATCATTTTATGTTATGGTTAATTTAAGAATTCAGCAAAATTCTATCACATTTGTTCAACTTACGTCGCTCCTATTTCAGATAGCGTACTGGGCTAGGCGGAATCTTAAAATGCGTGGATTGGCGAGTAAAATGCACTATTAAACTTCTATGATAGGGCAATCAGAGACCCGATTAGATCATTTTATATTTTGGTTAATATAAGAATTCAGCGAAATTCTATCACAATTGTTCTATTTACGTCGCTGATATTTCAGATAGCGTATTGGGCTAAGCGGCATCTCAAAGCGCATGAAATGGCGAGCAAAGTGCACTATTAAACTTCTAGGGTAGGGCAAACAGGGACCCGATTAGATAATTTTATATTACGGTTAATATAATAATTGAGCGTAATTCTATCACATTTGTTCAACTTACGTCGCTCCTATTTCAGATAGCGTATTGGGCTAGGCGGCATCTTAAAGCGCGTGGAATGGCGATCAAAATGCACTATTAAACTTCTATGATAGGGCAATCAGAGACCCGACTAGATCATTTTATATTTTGGTTAATATAAGAATTCAGCGAAATTCTATCACAATTGTTCAATTTACGTCGCTCCTATTTCAGATAGCGTATTGGGAAAAGCGGCATCTCAAAGCGCATGAAATGGCGAGTGGAATGCACTATTAAACTTCTAGGGTAGGGCGAACAGAGACCCGATTAGATCATTTTACATTAAGGTTAATATAAGTATTCAGGGAAATTCTATCACATCTGTTCAATTTACGTCGCTCCTATTTCAGATAGCGTATTGGGCTAAGCGGCATCTCAAAGCGCATGAAATGACGAGTGAAATGCACTAGTAATCTTCTAGGGTAGGGCAAACAGAGACCCGATTAGATCATTTTATATTATGGTTAATTTAAGAATTCAGCCAAATTCTATCACATTTGTTCAATTTACGTCGCTACTATTTCAAATAGCGTATAGGGCTAAGCGCCATCTCAAAGCGCATGAAATGGCGAGTAAAATGCACTATTAAACTTCTAGGGTAGGGCAAACAGAGACCCGATTAGATCATTTTATATTATGGTTAATTTAAGAATTCAGCAAAATTCTATCACATTTGTTCAATTTACATCGCTCCTATTTCAGATATCGTATTGGGCTAAGCGGCAACTCAAAGCGCATGAAATGTCGAGTGAAATGCAGTATTAAACTTCTAGGATAGGGCGAACAGAGAACCGATTAGATCATTTTACATTAATGTTAATATAAGAATTCTGGGTAATTCTATCACGTATGTTCAATGTACGACGCTCCTATTTCAGATAGCGTATTGGGCTAAGCGGCATATCAAAGCGCATGAAATGGCGAGTAAAATGCACTGTTAAACTTCTAGGGTAGGGCAAACAGAGACCCGATTAGATCATTTCATATTATGGTTTATTTAAGAATTCAGCGAAACTCTATCATATTTGTTCAATTTACGTCGCTCCTATTTCGGATAGCGTATTGGGCTAAGCGGCATCTCAATGCGCATGAAACGGCGTGTAAAATGCACTATTAAACTTCTAGGGTAGGGCGAACAGAGACCCGATTAGATCATTTTATATTATGGTTAATTTAAGAATTCAGCCAAATTCTATCACATTTGTTCAATTTACGTCGCTCCTATTTCAGATAGCGTATTGGGCTAAGCGCCATCTCAAAGCGCATGAAATTGCGAGTGAAATGCACTGTTAAACTTCTAGGGTAGGGCGAACAGAGACCCGATTAGATCATTTTACATTAAGGTTAATATAAGTATTCAGGGAAATTCTATCACATTTGTTCAATTTACGTCGCTACTATTCCAGATAGCGTATTGGGCTATGCGGCACCTTAAAGCACATGAAATGGCGAGTAAAATGCACTATTAAACTTCTACGATAGGGCAAACAGAGACCCGATTATATCATTTTATATTACGGTTAATATAAGAATTCAGCGTAATTCTATCACATTTGTTCAACTTACGTCGCTCCTACTTCAGGTAGCGTACTGGGCTAGGCGGCATCTTAAAGCGCGTGGAATGGCGAGTAAAATGCACTGCTAAACTTCTATGATAGGGCAAGCAGAGACCCGATTACATCATCTAATATTATGGTTAATTTAAGAATTCAGCAAAATTCTATCACATTTGTTCAATTTACGTCGCTCCTATTTCAGATAGCGTATTGGGCTAAGCGGCATCTCAATGCGCAAGAAATGGCGAGTAAAATGCACTATTAGACTTCTATGGTAGGGCGAACAGAGACCCGATTAGATCATTTTACATTAAGGTTAATTTAAGAATTCAGTGAAATTCTTTCACACTTGTTCAATTTACGTCGCTCCTATTTCAGATAGCGTATTGGGCTAAGCGGCATTACAAAGCGCATGAAATTGCGAGTAAAATGCCCTATTAAACTTCTGGGATAAGTCAAACAGAGACCCGATTAGATCATTTTATATTATTGTTAATTTAAGATGTCAGCAAAATTTTATCACATTTGTTCAATTTACGTCGCTCCTATTTCAGATAGCGTACTGGGCTAGGCGGCATCTTAAAGCGCGTGGAATGGCCAGTAGAATGCACTACTAAACTTCAATGATAGGGCAATCAGAGACCCGATTAGATCATTTTATATTTTGTTTAATATAAGATTTCAGGGAAATTCTATCACATTTGTTCAATTTACGTCGCTCCTATGTCAGATAACGTGTTGGGCTAAGCGGCATCTCAAAGCGCATGAAATGGCGAGTAAAATGCAATACTAAACTTCTAGGATAAGGCAAACAGAGACCCGATTAGATCATTTTATATTTTGGTTCATATAAGAATTCAGCGAAATTCTATCACATTTGTTCAACTTACGTCGCTCCTATTTCAGATAGCGTATTGGGATAAGCGGCATCTCAAAGCGCATGAAATGGCGAGTAAAATGCACAATTAAACTACAAGGGTAGGGCAAACAGAGACCGGATTAGATAATTTTATATTACGGTTAATATAATAATTCAGCGTAATTCTATCACATTTGTTCAACTTACGTCGCTCCTATTTCAGATAGCGTACTGGGCTAGGCGGCGTCTCAAAGCGCATGAAATGACGAGTGAAATGCACTATTAAACTTCTATGATAGGGCAAACAGAGACCCGATTAGATCATTTTATATTATGGTTAATTTAAGAATTCAGCAAAATTCTATCACACTTGTTCAATTTACTTTGTTCCTATTTCAGATAGCGTACTGGGCTAGGCGGCATCTTAAAGCGCGTGAAATGACCAGTAAAATGCACTATTAATCTTCTAGGGTAGGGCAAACAGAGACCCCATTAGATCATTTTATATTATGGTTAATTTAAGAATTCAGCCAAATTCTATCACATTTGTTCAATTTACGTCGCTCCAATTTCAGATACCGTACTGGGCTAAGCGGCATCTCAATGCGCATGAAATGGCGAGTAAAATGCACTATTAAACTTCTAGGGTAGGGCAAACAGAGACCCGATTAGATAATTTTATATTATGGTTAATTTAAGAATTCAGCCAAATTCTATCACAATTGTTCTATTTACGTCGCTGATATTTCAGATAGCGTATTGGGCTAAGCGGCATCTCAAAGCGCATGAAATGGCGAGCAAAGTGCACTATTAAACTTCTAGGGTAGTGCAAACGGAGACCCGATTAGATCATTTTATATTATGGTTAATTTAAGAATTCAGCCAAATTCTATCACATTAGTTCAATTTACGTCGCTCCTATTTCAGATAGCGTACTGGGCTAGGCGGAATCGTGAAGCGCGTGGATTGGCGAGTAAAATGCACTATTAAACTTCTTTGATAGGGCAATCAGAGACCCGATTAGATCATTTTATATTTTCGTTAATATATGAATTCAGCGAAATTCTATCACAATTGTTCTATTTACGTCGCTGATATTTCAGATAGCGTATTGGGCTAAGCGGCATCTCCAAGCGCATGAAATGGCGAGCAAAGTGCACTATTAAACTTCTAGGGTAGGGCAAACAGGGACCCGATTAGATAATTTTATATTACGGTTAATATAATAATTGAGCGTAATTCTATCACATTTTTTCAACGTACGTCGCTCCTATTTCAGATAGCGTACTGGGCTAGGCGGCATCTTAAAGCGCGTGGAATGGCGATCAAAATGCACTATTAAACTTCTATGATAGGGCAATCAGAGACCCGACTAGATCATTTTATATTTTGGTTAATATAAGAATTCAGCGAAATTCTATCACAATTGTTCAATTTACGTCGCTCCTACTTCAGATAGCGTACTGGGCTCGGCGGCATCTTAAAGCGCAAGAAATGGCGAGTAAAATGCACTATTAAACTTCTAGGGTAGGGCAAACAGAGACCCGATAAGATGATTTTATATTATGGTTAATTTAAGAATTCAGCGAAACTCTATCATATTTGTTCAATTTACGTCGCTCCTATTTCAGATAGCGTATTGGGCTAAGCGGCATCTCAATGCGCATGAAATGGCGAGTAAAATGCACTATTAAACTTCTAGGATAAGGCAAACAGGGACCCGATTAGATCATTTTATATTACGGTTAATGTAAGAATTCAGCGTAATTCTATCACATTTGTTCAACTTACGTCGCTCCTATTTCAGATAGCGTACTGGGCTACGCGGCATCTTAAAGCGCGTGGAATGGCGAGTAAAATGCACTACTAAACTTCTATGATAGGGCAATCAGAGTCCAGTTTAGATCATTTTATATTTTGTTTAATATAAGATTTCAGGGAAATTCTATCACATTTGTTCAATTTACGTCGCTCCTATTTCAGATAGCGTATTGGGCTAAGCGGCATCTCAAAGCGCATGAAATGACGAGTGAAATGCACTATTAATCTTCAAGGGTAGGGCGAACAGAGACCCGATTAGAACATTTTACATTAAGGTTAATATAAGAATTCAGCGAAATTCTCTCACATTTGTTCAATTTACGTCGCTCCGATTTCAGATAGCTTATTGGGCAAAGCGGCATCTCAAAGCGCAAGAAATGGCGAGTAAAATGCACTATTAAACTTCTAGGGTACGGCGAACAAAGATCCGATTAGATCATTTTACATTAAGGTTAATATAAGAATTCAGCGAAACTCTATCATATTTATTCAATTTACGTCGCTCCTATTTGAGATAGCGTATTGGGCTAAGCGGCATCTCAATGCACATGAAATGGCGAGTAAAATGCACTATTAAACTTCTAGGATAATGCAAACAGAGACCCGATTAGATCATTTTATATTACGGTTAATATAAGAGTTCAGCGTAATTCTATCACATTTGTTCAACTTACGTCGCTCCTATTTCAGATAGCGTACTGGGCTAGGCGGCATCTCAAAGCGCATGAAATGGCGAGTAAAATGCACTATTAAACTTCTAGGGTAGGGCAAACAGAGACCCGATTAGATCATTTTATATTATGGTTAATTTACGAATTCAGCCAAATTCTATCACATTTGTTCAATTTACGTCGCTCCTATTTCAGATAGCGTACTGGGCTAGGCGGAATCTTAAAGCGCGTGGATTGGCGAGTAAAATGCACTATTTTACTTCTATGATAGGGCCATCAGAGACCCGATTAGATCATTTTATATTTTGGTTAATATAAGAATTCAGCGAAATTCTATCACAATTGTTCTGTTTACGTCGCTCCTATTTCAGATAGCGTATTGGGCTAAGCGGCATCTCAAAGCGCATGAAATGGCGAGTGGAATGCACTATTAAACTTCTAGGGTAGGTCGAACAGAGACCCGATTAGATCATTTTACATTAAGGTTAATATAAGTATTCAGGGAAATTCTTTCACACTTGTTCAATTTACGTCGCTCCTATTTCAGATAGCGTATTGGGCTAAGCGGCATTTCAGAGCGCATGAAATTGCGAGTAAAATGCCCTATTAAACTTCTGGGATAAGTCAAACAGAGACCCGATTAGATCATTTTATATTATGGTTAATTTAAGAATTCAGCAAAATTCTATCACATTTGTTCAATTTACGTCGCTCCTATTTCAGATAGCGTATTGGGATAAGCGGCATCTCAAAGCGCATGAAATGGCGAGTAAAATGCACAATTAAACTACTAGGGTAGGGCAAACAGAGACACGATTAGATCATTTTATATTGTGGTTAATTTAAGCATTCAGCAAAATTCTATCACATTTGTTCAATTTACGTCGCTCCTATTTCAGATAGCGTATTGGGCTAAGCTGCATCTCAAAGCGCATGAAATGGCGAGTAAAATGAACTATCAAACTTCTAGGATAAGGCAAACAGAGACCCGATTAGATCATTTTATATTACGGTTAATATAAGAATTCAGCGTAATTCTATCACATTTGTTCAACTTACGTCGCTCCTATTTCAGGCAGCGTACTGGGCTAGGCGGCATCTTAAAGCGCGTGGAATGGCGAGTAAAATGCACTATTAAACTTCTAGGATAAGGCAAACAGAGACCTGATTAGATCATTTTATATTACGGTTAATATAAGAATTCGGCGTAATTCTATCACATTTGTCCAATTTCCGTCGCTGCTATTCCAGATAGCTTATTGTGCTTAGCGGCATCTCAAAGCGCATGAAATGACGAGTGAAATGCACTATTAAACTTCTAGGATAAGGCAAACAGAGACCCGATTAGATCATTTTATATTTTGGTTAATATAAGAATTCAGCGAAATTCTATCACATTTGTTCAATTTACGTCGCTCATATTTCAGATAGCGTATTGAGCTAAGCGGCATCTCAAAGCGCATGAAATGGCGAGCAAAATGCACTATTAAACTTCTAGGGTAGGGCAATCAGTGACCCGATTAGATCATTTTATATTATAGTTAATTTAAGAATTCAGCGAAATTCTATCACATTTGTTCAATTTACGTCGCTCCTATTTCAAATAGCGTATTGGGCTAAGCGGCATCTCAAAGCGCATGAAATGGCGAGTAAAATGCAATACTAAACTTCTAGGATAAGGCAAACAGAGACCCGATTAGATCATTTTATATTATAGTTAATTTAAGAATTCAGCGAAATTCTATCACATTTGTTCAATTTACGTCGCTCCTATTTCGGATAGCGTATTGGGCTAAGCGGTATCTCAAAGCGCATGAAATGGCGAGTAAAACGCAATATTAAACTTCTAGGATAAGGCAAACAGAGACCCGATTAGATCATTTTATATTACGGTTAATATAAGAATTCAGCGTAATTCTATCACATTTGTTCAACTTACGTCGCTCCTAATTTAGATAGCGTACTGGGCTCGGCGGCATCTTAAAGCGCGCGGAATGGCGAGTAAAATGCACTGCTAAACTTCTATGATAGGGCAATCAGAGACCCGGTTAGATCATTGTATATTTTGTTTAATATAAGATTTCAGGGACATTCTATCAAATTTGTTCAATTTACGTCGCTCCTATTTCAGATAGCGTATTGGGCTAAGCGGCATCTCAAAGCGCATGAAATGGCGAGCAAAATGCACTATTAAACTTCTAGGGTAGGGCAATCAGTGACCCGATTAGATCATTTTATATTATGGTTAATTTAAGAATTCAGCGAAATTCTATCACATCTGTTCAATTTACGTCGCTCCTATTTCAGATAGCGTACTGGGCTAGGCGGCATCTTGAAGCGCGTGGAATGGTGAGTAAAGTGCACTACTAAACTTCTATGGTAGGGCGAACAGAGACCCGATTAGATCATTTTATATTATGGTTAATTTAAGAATTCAGCAAAATTCTATCACTCTTGTTCAATTTACGTCGCTCGTATTTCAGATAGCGTACTGGGCTAGGCGGCAACTTAAAGCGCGTGGAATGGCGAGTAAAATGCACTATTAAACTTCTATGATAGGGCAATCAGAGACCCGTATAGATCATTTTATATTTTGGTTAATATAAGAATTCAGCGAAATTCTATCACATTTGTTCAATTTACGTCGCTCCTATTTCAGATAGCGTATTGGGCTAAGCGGCATCTCAGAGCGCATGAAATGGCGAGTAAAATGCACTATTAGATTTCTATGGTAGGGCGTACAGAGACCCGATGAGATCATTTTATATTATGGTTAATTTAAGAATTCAGCAAAATTCTATCACATTTGTTCAATTTATGTCGCTCCTATTTCAGATACCATACTGGGCTCGGCGGCGTCTTAAAGCGCGTGGAATGGCGAGTGAAATGCACTATTAGACTTCTATGGTAGGGCGAACAGAGACCGGATTAGATCATTTTATATTATGGTTAATTTAAGAATTCAGGGAAATTCTATCACATTTGTTCAATTTACGTCGCTCCTATTCCAGATAGCGTATTGGGCTATGCGGCACCTGAAAGCACATGAAATGGCGAGTAAAATGCACTATTAAACTTCTATGATAGGGCAAACAGAGACCCGATTATATCATTTTATATTACGGTTAATATAAGAATTCAGCGTAATTCTATCACATTTGTTCAACTTACGTCGCTCCTATTTCAGGTAGCGTACTGGGCTAGGCGGCATCTTAAAGCGCGTGGAATGGCGAGTAAAATGCACTACTAAACTTCTATGATAGGGCAATCAGAGACCCGATTAGATCATTTTATATTTTGTTTAATATAAGATTTCAGGGAAATTCTATCGCATTTGTTCAATTTACGTCGCTCCTATTTCAGATAGCGTATTGGGCTAAGCGGCATCTCAAAGCGCATGAAATGGAGAATAAAATGCACTATTAAACTTCTAGGCCAGGGAGAACAGAGACCCGATTAGATCATTTTACATTATGGTTCATAAAAGAATTCAGCGCAATTCTATCACATTTTTTCAACTTACGTCGCTCCTGTTTCAGATAGCGTATTGGGCTAAGCGGCATCTCTAAGCGCATGAAATGGCGAGTAAAATGCAAAACTAAACTTCTAGGATAAGGCAAACAGAGACCCGATTAGATCATTTTATATTACGGTTAATATAAGAATTCAGCGTAATTCTATCACATTTGTTCAATTTACGTCGCTCCTATTTCAGATAGCGTACTGGGCTAGGCGGCATCTTTAAGCGCGTGGAATGGCGAGTAAAATGCACTGCTAAACTTCTATGATAGGGCAATCAGAGACCCGATTAGATCATTTTATATTTTGTTTAATATAAGATTTCAGGGAAATTCTATCACATTTGTTCAATTTACGTAGCTCCTATTTCAGGTAGCGTATTGGGCTAAGCGGCATCTCAAAGCGCATGAAATGGCGAGTAAAATGCACTATTAGATTTCTGTGGTAGGGCGTACAGAGACCCGATTAGATCATTTTATATTATGGTTAATTTAAGAATTCAGCAATATTCTATCACATTTGTTCAATTTACGTCGCTCCTATTTCAGATAGCGTATTGGGATAAGCGGCATCTCAAAGCGCATGAAATGGCGAGTAAAATGCACTATCAAACTTCTAGGATAAGGCAAACAGAGACCGGATTAGATCATTTTATATTACGGTTAATATAAGAATTCAGCGTAATTGTATCACATTTGTTCAACTTACGTCGCTCCTATTTCAGGTAGCGTACTGGGCTAGGCGGCATCTTAAAGCGCGTGGAATGGCGAGTAAAATGCACTATTATACTTCGAGGATAAGGCAAACAGAGACCTGATTAGATCATTTTATATTACGGTTAGTATAAGAATTCGGCGTAATTCTATCACATTTGTTCAATTTACGTCGCTGCTATTCCAGATAGCTTATTGTGCTTAGCGGCATCTCAAAGCGCATGAAATGACGAGTGAAATGCACTATTAAACTTCTAGGATAAGGCAAACAGAGACCCGATTAGATCATTTTATATTTTGGTTAATATAAGAATTCAGCGAAATTCTATCACATTTGTTCAATTTCCGTCGCTCATATTTCAGATAGCGAACTGGGCTATGCGGCATCTTAAAGCGCGCGGAATGGCGAGTAAAATGCACTATTAAACTTCTATGCTAGGGCAATCAGAGACCCGATTAGATCATTTCATATTTTGGTTAATATAAGAATTCAGTGAAATTCTATCACATTTGTTTAATTTACGTCGCTCCTATTTCAGATAGCGTAGTGGGCAAAGCGGCATCTCAAAGCGTATGAAATGGCGAATAAAATGCACTATTAAAGTTCTAGGGTAGGGCAAACAGAGACCCGATTAGATCATTTTATATTATGGTTAATTTAAGAATTGAGCGAAATTCTATCACATTTGTTCAACTTACGTCGCTCCTAATTTAGATAGCGTACTGGGCTAGGCGGCATCTTAAAGCGCGTGGAATGGCGAGTAAAATGCACTGCTAAACTTCTATGATAGGGCAATCAGAGACCCGATTAGATCATTTTATATTTTGTTTGATATAAGATTTCAGGGAAATTCTATCACATTTGTTTAATTTGCGTCGCTCCTATTTCAGATAGCGTATTGGGCGAAGCGGCATCTCAAAGCGCATGAAATGGCGACTAAAATGCACTATTAAACTTCTAGGGTAGGGCAAGCAGAGACCCGATTAGATCATTTTATATTATGGTTAATTTAAGAATTCAGCAAAATTCTATCACATTCGTTCAATTTAGGTCGCTCCTATTTCAGAAAGCGTACTGGGAGAGGCGGCATCTTAAAGCGCGTGGAATGCCGAGTAAAATCCACTATTAAACTTCAAGGCTAGGGCGAACAGAGACCAGATTAGATCATTTTACATTCTGGTTAATAAAATAATTCAGCGAAATTCTATCACATTTGTTCAACTTTCGTCGCTCATATTTCAGATAGCGTATTGGGCTAAGCGGCATCTCAAAGCGCATGAAATGGCGAGTAAAATGCACTGCTAAACTTCTATGATAGGGCAATCAGAGACCCGATTAGATCATTTTATATTTTGTTTAATATAAGATTTCAGGGAAATTCTATCACATTTGTTCAACGTACGTCGCTCCTATTTCAGATAGTGTATTGGGCTAAGCGGCATCTCAAAGCGCATGAAATGGCGAGTAAAATGCACTATTAAACTTCTAGGGTAGGTCAAGCAGAGACCCGATTACATCATCTAATATTATGGTTAATTTAAGAATTCAGCAAAATTCTATCACATTTGTTCAATTTACGTCGCTCCTATTTCAGATAGCGTATTGGGCTAAGCGGCATCTCAAAGCGCATGAAATGGCGAGTAAAATGCACTATCAAACTTGTAGGACAAGGCAAACAGAGACCCGATTAGATCATTTCATATTTTGGTTAATATGAGAATTCAGTGAAATTCTATCACATTTGTTTAATTTACGTCGCTCCTATTTCAGATAGCGTATTGGGCGAAGCGGCATCTCAAAGCGCATGAAATGGCGACTAAAATGCACTATTAAACTTCTAGGGTAGGGCAAGCAGAGACCCGATTAGATCATTTTATATTATGGTTAATTTAAGAATTCGGCGAAATTCTATCACATTTGTTCAATTTACGTCGCTCCTATTTCAGATAGCGCATTGGGCTAAGCGGCATCTCAAAGCGCATGAAATGGCGAGTAAAATGCACTATTAAACTTCTAGGGTAGGGCAAACAGAGACCCGATTAGATCATTTTATATTATGGTTAATTTAAGAATTCAGCAAAATTCTATCACATTTGTTCAATGTACGTCGCTCCTATTTCGGATAGCGTACTGGGCTAGGCGGCACCCTAAAGCGCGTGGAGTGGCGAGTAAAAATGCACTATTAATCTTCTATGATAGGGCAATCAGAGACCCGATTAGATCATTTTATATTTTGGTTAATATAAGAATTCAGCGAAATTCTATCACATTTGTTCAATTTACGTCGCTCATATTTCAGATAGCGTATTGGGCTAAGCGGCATCTCAAAGCGCATGAAATGGCGAGCAAAATGCACTATTAAACTTCTAGGGTAGGGCAAACAGAGACCCGATTAGATCATTTTATATTATAGTTAATTTAAGAATTCAGCGAAATTCTATCACATTTGTTCAATTTACGTCGCTCCTATTTCAAATAGCGTATTGGGCTAAGCGGCATCTCGATGCGCATGAAATGGCGAGTAAAATGCAATACTAAACTTCTAGGAAAAGGCAAACAGAGACCCGATTAGATCATTTTATATTATAGTTAATTTAAGAATTCAGCGAAATTCTATCACATTTGTTCAATTTACGTCGCTCCTATTTCGGATAGCGTATTGGGCCAAGCGGCATCTCAAAGCGCATGAAATGGCGAGTAAAATGCACTATCAAACTACTAGGATAAGGCAAACAGAGACCCGATTAGATCATTTTATATTACGGTTAATATAAGAATTCAGCGTAATTCTATCACATTTGTTCAACTTACGTCGCTCCTATTTCAGGCAGCGTACTGGGTAGGCGGCATCTTAAAGCGCGTGGAATGGCGAGTAAAATGCACTATTAAACTTCTAGGATAAGGCAAACAGAGACCTGATTAGATCATTTTATATTTTGGTTAATATAAGAATTCGGCGTAATTCTATCACATTTGTTCAATTTACGTCGCTGCTATTCCAGATAGCTTATTGTGCTTAGCGGCATCTCAAAGCGCATGAAATGCCGAGTGATGTGCACTATTAAACTTCTAGGATAAGGCAAACAGAGACCCGATTAGATCATTTTATATTTTGGTTAATATAAGAATTCAGCGAAATTCTATCACATTTGTTCAATTTACGTCGCTCATATTTCAGATAGCGTATTGAGCTAAGCGGCATCTCAAAGCGCATGAAATGGCGAGCAAAATGCACTATTAAACTTCTAGGGTAGGGCAATCAGTGACCCGATTAGATCATTTTATATTATTGTTAATTTAAGAATTCAGCGAAATTCTATCACATTTGTTCAATTTACGTCGCTCCTATTTCGGATAGCGTATTGGGCTAAGCGGTATCTCAAAGCGCATGAAATGGCGAGTAAAACGCAATATTAAACTTCTAGGATAAGGCAAACAGAGACCCGATTAGATCATTTTATATTACGGTTAATATAAGAATTCAGCGTAATTCTATCACATTTGTTCAACTTACGTCGCTCCTATTTCAGGTAGCGTACTGGGCTAGGCGGCATCTTAAAGCGCGTGGAATGGCGAGTAAAATGCACTACTAAACTTCTATGATAGGGCAATCAGAGACCCGATTAGATCATTTTATATTTTGTTTAATATAAGATTTCAGGGAAATTCTATCGCATTTGTTCAATTTACGTCGCTCCTATTTCAGATAGCGTATTGGGCTAAGCGGCATCTCAAAGCGCATGAAATGGAGAATAAAATGCACTATTAAACTTCTAGGCTAGGGAGAACAGAGACCCGATTAGATCATTGTACATTATGGTTCATAAAAGAATTCAGCGCAATTCTATCACATTTTTTCAACTTACGTCGCTCCTGTTTCAGATAGCGTATTGGGCTAAGCGGCATCTCTAAGCGCATGAAATGGCGAGTAAAATGCAATACTAAACTTCTAGGATAAGGCAAACAGAGACCCGATTAGATCATTTTATATTACGGTTAATATAAGAATTCAGCGTAATTCTATCACATTTGTTCAACTTACGTCGCTCCTAATTTAGATAGCGTACTGGGCTAGGCGGCATCTTAAAGCGCGTGGAATGGCGAGTAAAATGCACTGCTAAACTTCTATGATAGGGCAATCAGAGACCCGATTAGATCATTTTATATTTTGGTTAATATAAGAATTCAGCGAAATTCTATCACATTTGTTCAATTTACGTCGCTCATATTTCAGATAGCGTATTGGGCTAAGCGGCATCTCAAAGCGCATGAAATGGCGAGCAAAATGCACTATTAAACTTCTAGGGTAGGGCAAACAGAGACCCGATTAGATCATTTTATATTATAGTTAATTTAAGAATTCAGCGAAATTCTATCACATTTGTTCAATGTACGTCGCTCCTATTTCGGATAGCGTACTGGGCTAGGCGGCACCCTGAAGCGCGTGGAGTGGCGAGTAAAATGCACTATTAATCTTCTATGATAGGGCAATCAGAGACCCGATTAGATCATTTTATATTTTGGTTAATATAAGAATTCAGCGAAATTCTATCACATTTGTTCAATTTACGTCGCTCATATTTCAGATAGCGTATTGGGCTAAGCGGCATCTCAAAACGCATGAAATGGCGAGCAAAATGCACTATTAAACTTCTAGGGTAGGGCAAACAGAGACCCGATTAGATCATTTTATATTATAGTTAATTTAAGAATTCAGCGAAATTCTATCACATTTGTTCAATTTACGTCGCTCCTATTTCAAATAGCGTATTGGGCTAAGCGGCATCTCGAAGCGCATGAAATGGCGAGTAAAATGCAATACTAAACTTCTAGGAAAAGGCAAACAGAGACCCGATTAGATCATTTTATATTATAGTTAATTTAAGAATTCAGCGAAATTCTATCACATTTGTTCAATTTACGTCGCTCCTATTTCGGATAGCGTATTGGGCTAAGCGGCATCTCAAAGCGCATGAAATGGCGAGTAAAATGCACTATCAAACTTCTAGGATAAGGCAAACAGAGACCCGATTAGATCATTTTATATTACGGTTAATATAAGAATTCAGCGTAATTCTATCACATTTGTTCAACTTACGTCGCTCCTATTTCAGGCAGCGTACTGGGTAGGCGGCATCTTAAAGCGCGTGGAATGGCGAGTAAAATGCACTATTAAACTTCTAGGATAAGGCAAACAGAGACCTGATTAGATCATTTTATATTTTGGTTAATATAAGAATTCGGCGTAATTCTATCACATTTGTTCAATTTACGTCGCTGCTATTCCAGATAGCTTATTGTGCTTAGCGGCATCTCAAAGCGCATGAAATGACGAGTGAAGTGCACTATTAAACTTCTAGGATAAGGCAAACAGAGACCCGATTAGATCATTTTATATTTTGGTTAATATAAGAATTCAGCGAAATTCTATCACATTTGTTCAATTTACGTCGCTCATATTTCAGATAGCGTATTGAGCTAAGCGGCATCTCAAAGCGCATGAAATGGCGAGCAAAATGCACTATTAAACTTCTAGGGTAGGGCAATCAGTGACCCGATTAGATCATTTTATATTATAGTTAATTTAAGAATTCAGCGAAATTCTATCACATTCGTTCAATTTACGTCGCTCCTATTTCAAATAGCGTATTGGGCGAAGCGGCATCTCAAAGCGCATGAAATGGCGAGTAAAATGCAATACTAAACTTCTAGGATAAGGCAAACAGAGACCCGATTAGATCATTTTATATTATAGTTAATTTAAGAATTCAGCGAAATTCTATCACATTTGTTCAATTTACGTCGCTCCTATTTCGGATAGCGTATTGGGCTAAGCGGTATCTCAAAGCGCATGAAATGGCGAGTAAAACGGAATATTAAACTTCTAGGATAAGGCAAACAGAGACCCGATCAGATCATTTTATATTACGGTTAATATAAGAATTCAGCGTAATTCTATCACATTTGTTCAACTTACGTCGCTCCTAATTTAGATAGCGTACTGGGCTAGGCGGCATCTTAAAGCGCGTGGAATGGCGAGTAAAACGCACAGCTAAACTTCTATTATAGGGCAATCAGAGACCCGATTAGATCATTGTATATTTTGTTTAATATAAGATTTCAGGGACATTCTATCAAATTTGTTCAATTTACGTCGCTCCTATTTCAGATAGCGTATTGGGCTAAGCGGCATCTCAAAGCGCATGAAATGGCGAGCAAAATGCACTATTAAACTTCTAGGGTAGGGCAATCAGTGACCCGATTAGATCATTTTATATTATGGTTAATTTAAGAATTCAGCGAAATTCTATCACATTTGTTCAATTTACGTCGCTCCTATTTCAGATAGCGTATTGGGCTAAGCGGCATCTGAAGGCGCGTGGAATGGCGAGTAAAATGCACTATTAAACTTCTATGATAGGGCAATCAGAGGCCCGTATAGATCATTTTATATTTTGGTTAATATAAGAATTCAGCGAAATTCTATCACATTTGTTCAATTTACGTCGCTCCTATTCCAGATAGCTTATTGGGCTAAGCGGCATCTCCAAGCGCATGAAATGGCGAATAAAATGCACTCGTAAACTTCTAGGCTAGGGCGAACAGAGACCCGATCAAATCATTTTACATTCTGGTTAATAAAATAATTCAGTGAAATTCTATCACATTTGTTCAATTTACGTCGCTCGTATTTCAGATAGCGTATTGGGCTAAGCGGCATCTCAAAGCGCATGAAATGGCGAGTAAAATGCAATACTAAACTTCTAGGATAAGGCACACAGAGACCCGATTTGATCATTTTATATTATGGTTAATTTAAGATGTCAGCTAAATTTTATCACATCTGTTCAATTTACGTCGCTCCTATTTCAGATAGCGTACTGGGCTAGGCGGCATCTTGAAGCGCGTGGAATGGCGAGTAAAGTGCACTACTAAACTTCTATGGTAGGGCGAACAGAGACCCGATAAGATCATTTTATATTATGGTTAATTTAAGAATTCAGCAAAATTCTATCACTCTTGTTCAATTTACGTCGCTCGTATTTCAGATAGCGTACTGGGCTAGGCGGCATCTTAAAGCGCGTGGAATGGCGAGTAAAATGCACTATTAAACTTCTATGATAGGGCAATCAGAGGCCCGTATAGATCATTTTATATTTTGGTTAATATAAGAATTCAGCGAAATTCTATCACATTTGTTCAATTTACGTCGCTCCTATTCCAGATAGCTTATTGGGCTAAGCGGCATCTCCAAGCGCATGAAATGGCGAATAAAATGCACTCGTAAACTTCTAGGCTAGGGCGAACAGAGACCCGATCAAATCATTTTACATTATGGTTAATAAAAGAATTCAGCGAAATTCTATCACATTTGTTCAACTTACGTCGCTCCTATTTCAGATAGCGTATTGGGCTAAGCGGCATCTCAGAGCGCATGAAATGGCGAGTAAAATGCACTATTAGATTTCTATGGTAGGGCGTACAGAGACCCGATGAGATCATTTTATATTATGGTTAATTTAAGAATTCAGCAAAATTCTATCACATTTGTTCAATTTATGTCGCTCCTATTTCAGATACCATACTGGGCTCGGCGGCATCTTAAAGCGCGTGGAATGGCGAGTGAAATGCACTATTAGACTTCTATGGTAGGGCGAACAGAGACCGGATTAGATCATTTTATATTACGGTTAATATAAGAATTCAGCGTAATTCTATCACATTTGTTCAACTTACGTCGCTCCTAATTTAGATAGCGTACTGGGCTAGGCGGCATCTTAAAGCGCGTGGAATGGCGAGTAAAATGCACTGCTAAACTTCTATGATAGGGCAATCAGAGACCCGATTAGATCATTTTATATTTTGTTTAATATAAGATTTCAGGGAAATTCTATCACATTTGTTCAATTTAGGTAGCTCCTATTTCAGGTAGCGTATTGGGCTAAGCGGCATCTCAAAGCGCATGAAATGGCGAGTAAAATGCACTATTAGATTTCTATGGTAGGGCGTACAGAGACCCGATTAGATCATTTTATATTATGGTTAATTTAAGAATTCAGCAAAATTCTATCACATTTGTTCAATTTACGTCGCTCCTATTTCAGATAGCGTATTGGGATAAGCGGCATCTCAAAGCGCATGAAATGGCGAGTAAATGCACTATCAAACTTCTAGGATAAGGCAAACAGAGACCGGATTAGATCACTTTATATTACGGTTAATATAAGAATTCAGCGTAATTCTATCACATTTGTTCAACTTACGTCGCTCCTATTTCAGGTAGCGTACTGGGCTAGGCGGCATCTTAAAGCGCGTGGAATGGCGAGTAAAATGCACTATTAAACTTCTAGGGTAGGGCAAGCAGAGACCCGATTAGATCATTTTATATTATGGTTAATTTAAGAATTCAGCAAAATTCTATCACATTCGTTCAATTTAGGTCGCTCCTATTTCAGAAAGCGTACTGGGAGAGGCGGCATCTTAAAGCGCGTGGAATGCCGAGTAAAATCCACTATTAAACTTCAAGGCTAGGGCGAACAGAGACCAGATTAGATCATTTTACATTCTGGTTAATAAAATAATTCAGCGAAATTCTATCACATTTGTTCAACTTTCGTCGCTCATATTTCAGATAGCGTATTGGGCTAAGCGGCATCTCAAAGCGCAAGAAATGGCGAGTAAAATGCACTATTAGATTTCTATGGTAGGGCGTACAGAGACCCGATTAGATCATTTTATATTATGGTTAATTTAAGAATTCAGCAAAATTCTGTCACATTTGTTCAATTTACGTCGCTCCTATTTCAGATAGCGTATTGGGATAAGCGGCATCTCAAAGCGCATGAAATGGCGAGTAAAATGCACAATTAAACTACTAGGGTAGGGCAAACAGAGACACGATTAGATCATTTTATATTGTGGTTAATTTAAGCATTCAGCAAAATTCTATCACATTTGTTCAATTTACGTCGCTCCTATTTCAGATAGCGTATTGGGCTAAGCGGCATCTCAAAGCGCATGAAATGGCGAGTAAAATGAACTATCAAACTTCTAGGATAAGGCAAACAGAGACCCGATTAGATCATTTTATATTACGGTTAATATAAGAATTCAGCGCAATTCTATCACATTTGTTCAACTTACGTCGCTCCTATTTCAGGCAGCGTACTGGGCTAGGCGGCATCTTAAAGCGCGTGGAATGGCGAGTAAAATGCACTATTAAACTTCTAGGATAAGGCAAACAGAGACCTGATTAGATCATTTTATATTACGGTTAATATAAGAATTCGGCGTAATTCTATCACACTTGTTCAATTTACGTCGCTGCTATTCCAGATAGCTTATTGTGCTTAGCGGCATCTCAAAGCGCATGAAATGACGAGTGAAATGCACTATTAAACTTCTAGGATAAGGCAAACAGAGACCCGATTAGATCATTTTATATTTTGGTTAATATAAGAATTCAGCGAAATTCTATCACATTTGTTTAATTTACGTCGCTCCTATTTCAGATATCGTATTGGGCTAAGCGGCAACTCAAAGCGCATGAAATGTCGAGTGAAATGCAGTATTAAACTTCTAGGATAGGGCGAACAGAGAACCGATTAGATCATTTTACATTAATGTTAATATAAGAATTCTGGGTAATTCTATCACGTTTGTTCAATGTACGACGCTCCTATTTCAGATAGCGTATTGGGCTAAGCGGCATATCAAAGCGCATGAAATGGCGAGTAAAATGCACTGTTAAACTTCTAGGGTAGGGCAAACAGAGACCCGATTAGATCATTTCATATTATGGTTTATTTAAGAATTCAGCGAAACTCTATCATATTTGTTCAATTTACGTCGCTCCTATTTCGGATAGCGTATTGGGCGAAGCGGCATCTCAAAGCGCATGAAGTGGCGAGTAAAATGCACTATTAAACTTCTAGGGTAGGGCAAACAGAGACCCGATTAGATCATTTTATATTATGGTTAATTTAAGATTTCAGGGAAATTCTATCACATTTGTTCAATTTACGTCGCTCCTATTTCAGATAGCGTATTGGGCTAAGCGGCATCTCAAATCGCATGAAATGGCGAGTAAAATGCACTATTAAAGTTCTAGGGTAAGGCAAACAGAGACCCGATTAGATCATTTTATATTATGGTTAATTTAAGAATTCAGCCAAATTCTATCACATTTGTTCAATTTACGTCGCTACTATTTCAGATAGCGTATTGGGCTAAGCGCCATCTCAAAGCGCATGAAATGGCGAGTAAAATGCACTACTAAACTTCTATGATAGGGCAATCAGAGTCCCGTTTAGATCATTTTATATTTTGTTTAATATAAGATTTCAGGGAAATTCTATCACATTTGTTCAATTTACGTCGCTCCTATTTCAGATAGCGTATTGGGCTAAGCGGCATCTCAAATCGCATGAAATGGCGAGTAAAATGCACTATTAAAGTTCTAGGGTAAGGCAAACAGAGACCCGATTAGATCATTTTATATTATGGTTAATTTAATAATTCAGCCAAATTCTATCACATTTGTTCAATTTACGTCGCTACTATTTCAGATAGCGTATTGGGCTAAGCGCCATCTCAAAGCGCATGAAGTGGCGAGTAAAATGCACTATTAAACTTCTAGGGTAGGGCAAACAGAGACCCGATTAGATCATTTTATATTACGGTTAATTTAAGAATTCAGCCAAATTCTATCACATTTGTTCAATTTACGTCGCTCCAATTTCAGATATCGTATTGGGCTAAGCGGCAACTCAAAGCGCAAAAAATGGCGAGTAAAATGCACTATTAGACTTCTATGATAGGGCGAACAGAGACCCGATTAGATCATTTTACATTAAGGTTAATATAAGAATTCAGGGAAATTCTATCACGTTTGTTCAATTTACGTCGCTCCTATTCCAGATAGCGTATTGGGCTATGCGGCACCTTAAAGCACATGAAATGGCGAGTAAAATGCACGATTAAACTTCTATGATAGGGCAAACAGAGACCCGATTATATCATTTTATATTACGGTTAATATAAGAATTCAGCGTAATTCTATCACATTTGTTCAACTTACGTCGCTCCTACTTCAGGTAGCGTACTGGGCTAGGCGGCATCTTAAAGCGCGTGGAATGGCGAGTAAAATGCACTGCTAAACTTCTATGATAGGGCAATCAGAGACCCGATTAGATCATTTTATATTTTGTTTAATATAAGATTTCAGGGTAATTCTATCACATTTGTTTAATTTACGTCGCTCCTATTTCGGATAGCGTATTGGGCGAAGCGGCATCTCAAAGCGCATGAAATGGCGACTAAAATGCTATATTAAACTTCTAGGGTAGGGCAAGCAGAGACCCGATTAGATCATTTTATATTATGGTTAATTTAAGAATTCAGCAAAATTCTATCACATTTGTTCAATTTACGTCGCTCCTATTTCAGAAAGCGTATTGGGCTAAGCGGCATCTCAAAGCACATGAAATGGCGAGTAAAATGCACTATTAAACTTCTAGGGTAGGTCAAACAGATACCCGATTAGATCATTTTAAATTATGGTTAATGTAAGAATTCAGTGAAATTCTTTCACACTTGTTCAATTTACGTCGCTCCTATTTCAGATAGCGTATTGGGCTAAGCGGCATTTCAAAGCGCATGAAATTGCGAGTAAAATGCCCTATTAAACTTCTAGGATAAGTCAAACAGAGACCCGATTAGATCATTTTATATTATGGTTAATTTAAGATGTCAGCAAAATTTTATCACATTTGTTCAATTTACGTCGCTCCTTTTTCAGATAGCGTACTGGGCTAGGCGGCATCTTAAAGCGCGTGGAATGGCCAGTAGAATGCACTACTAAACTTCAATGATAGGGCAATCAGAGACCCGATTAGATCATTTTATATTTTGTTTAATATAAGATTTCAGGGAAATTCTATCACATTTGTTCAATTTACGTCGCTCCTATGTCAGATAGCGTGTTGGGCTAAGCGGCATCTCAAAGCGCATGAAATGGCGAGTAAAATGCAATACTAAACTTCTGGGATAAGGCAAACAGAGACCCGATTAGATCATTTTATATTTTGGTTCAAATAAGAATTCAGCAAAATTCTATCACATTTGTTCAACTTACGTCGCTCCTATTTCAGATAGCGTATTGGGATAAGCGGCATCTCAAAGCGCATGAAATGGCGAGTAAAATGCACAATTAAACTACTAGGGTAGGGCAAACAGAGACCCGATTAGATCATTTTATATTGTGGTTAATTTAAGCATTCAGCAAAATTCTATCACATTTGTTCAATTTACGTCGCTCCTATTTCAGATAGCGTATTGGGCTAAGCGGCATCTCAAAGCGCATGAAATGGCGAGTAAAATGCACTATCAAACTTCTAGGATAAGGCAAACAGAGACCCGATTAGATCATTTTATATTACGGTTAATATAAGAATTCAGCGTAATTCTATCACATTTGTTCAACTTACGTCGCTCCTATTTCAGGTAGCGTACTGGGCTAGGCGGCACCTTAAAGCGCGTGGAATGGCGCGTAAAATGCACTACTAAACTTCTATGATAGGGCAATCAGAGACCCGATTAGATCATTTTATATTTTGTTTAATATAAGATTTCAGGGAAATTCTATCACATTTGTTCAATTTACGTCGCTCCTATTTCAGATAGCGTATTGGGCTATACGGCATCTCAAAGCGCATGAAATGGCGAATAAAATGCACTCTTAAACTTCTATGATAGGGCAAACAGAGGCCCGATTACATCATTTTATATTACGGTTAATATAAGATTTCAGGGAAATTCTATCGCATTTGTTCAATTTGCGTCGCTCCTATTTCAGATAGCGTATTGGGCTAAGCGGCATCTCAAAGCGCATGAAATGGAGAATAGAATGCACTATTAAACTTCTAGGCTAGAGAGAACAGAGACCCGATTAGATCATTTTATATTATGATTCATAAAAGAATTCAGCGCAATTCTATCACATTTTTTCGACTTACGTCGCTCCTATTTCAGATAGCGTATTGGGCTAAGCGGCAGCTCAAAGCGCATGAAATGGCGAGTAAAATGCAATATTAAGCTTCTAGGGTACGGCAAACAGACACCCGATTAGATCATTTTATATTATGGTTAATTTAAGAATTCAGCAAAATTCTATCACATTTGTTCAATTTACGTCGCTCCTATTTCAGATACCGTACTGGGCTCGGCGGCATCTTAAAGCGCGTGGAATGGCGAGTGAAATGCACTATTAGACTTCTATGGTAGGGCGAACAGAGACCCGATTAGATCATTTTATATTATGGTTAATTTAAGAATTCAGCAAAATTCTATCACATTTGTTCAATTTACGTCGCTCCTATTTCAGATAGCGTATTGGGCTAAGCGGCATCTCAAAGCGCATGAAATGGCGAGTCAAATGCACTATTAAACTTCTAGGGTAGGGCAAGCAGAGACCCGATTACATCATCTAATATTATGGTTAATTTAAGGATTCAGCAAAATTCTATCACATTTGTTCAATTTACGTCGCTCCTATTTCAGATAGCGTATTGGGCTAAGCGGCATCTCAAAGCGCATGAAATGGCGAGTAAAATGCACTATCAAACTTCTAGGATAAGGCAAACAGAGACCCGATTAGATCATTTTATATTACGGTTAATATAAGAATTCAGCGTAATTCTATCACATTTGTTCAACTTACGTCGCTCCTATTTCAGGTAGCGTATTGGGCTAGGCGGCATCTCAAAGCGCATGAAATGACGAGTGAAATGCACTATTAAACTTCTAGGGTAGGGCAATCAGTGACCCGATTAGATCATTTTATATTATAGTTAATTTAAGAATTCAGCGAAATTCTATCACATTTGTTCCATTTACGTCGCTCCTATTTCAGATAGCGTATTGGGCTAAGCGGCATCTCTAAGCGCATGAAATGGCGAGTAAAATGCAATACTAAACTTCTAGGATAAGGCAAACAGAGACCCGATTAGATCATTTTATATTACGGTTAATATAAGAATTCAGCGTAATTCTATCACATTTGTTCAACTTACGTCGCTCCTAATTTAGATAGCGTACTGAGCTAGGCGGCATCTTAAAGCGCGTGGAATGGCGAGTAAAATGCACTGCTAAACTTCTATGATAGGGCAATCAGAGACCCGATTAGATCATTTTATATTTTGTTTAATATAAGATTTCAGGGAAATTCTATCACATTTGTTCAATTTACGTAGCTCCTATTTCAGATAGCGTATTGGGCTAAGCGGCATCTCAAAGCGCATGAAATGGCGAGTAAAATGCACTATTAGATTTCTATGGTAGGGCGTACAGAGACCCGATTAGATCATTTTATATTATGGTTAATTTAAGAATTCAGCAAAATTCTATCACATTTGTTCAACTTTCGTCGCTCCTATTTCAGATAGCGTATTGGGATAAGCGGCATCTCAAAGCGCATGAAATGGCGAGTAAAATGCACTATTAAACTTCTAGGGTAGGGCAAACAGAGACCCGATTAGATCATTTTATATTATGGTTAATTTAAGAATTCAGCAAAATTCTGTCACATTTGTTCACTTTACGTCGCTCCTATTTCGGATAGCGTACTGGGAGAGGCGGCATCCTAAAGCGCGTGGTGTGGCGAGTAAAATGCACTATTAATCTTCTATGATAGGGCAATCAGAGACCCGATTAGATCATTTTATATTTTGGTTGATATAAGAATTCAGCGAAATTCTATCACATTTGTTCAATTTACGTCGCTCGTATTTCAGATAGCGTATTGGGCTAAGCGGCATCTCAAAGCGCATGAAATGGCGAGGAAAATGCACTATTAAACGTCTAGGGTTGGGCGAACAGAGACCCGATTAGATCATTTTATATTATGGTTAATTTAAGAATTCAGCAAAATTCTATCATTCTTGTTCAATTTACGTCGCTCGTATTTCAGATAGCGTACTGGGCTAGGCGGCATCTTAAAGCGCGTGGAATGGCGAGTAAAATGCACTATTAAACTTCTATGATAGGGCAATCAGAGACCCGAATAGATCATTTTATATTTTGGTTATTATAAGAATTCAGCGAAATTCTATCACATTTGTTCAATTTACGTCGCTCCTATTTCAGATAGCTTATTGGGCTAAGCGGCATCTCCAAGGGCATGAAATGGCGAATAAAATGCACTCTTAAACTTCTAGGCTAGGGCGAACAGAGACCCGATCAGATCATTTTACATTATGGTTAATAAAAGAATTCAGCGAAATTCTATCACATTTGTTCAACTTACGTCGCTCCTATTTCAGATAGCGTATTGGGCTAAGCGGCATCTCAGAGCGCATGAAATGGCGAGTAAAATGCACTATTTGATTTCTATGGTAGGGCGTACAGAGACCCGATGAGATCATTTTATATTATGGTTAATTTAAGAATTCAGCAAAATTCTATCACATTTGTTCAATTTATGTCGCTCCTATTTCAGATACCGTACTGGGCTCGGCGGCATCTTAAAGCGCGTGGAATGGCGAGTGAAATGCACTATTAGACTTCTATGGTAGGGCGAACAGAGACCGGATTAGATCATTTTATATTATGGTTAATTTAAGAATTCAGGGAAATTCTATCACATTTGTTCAATTTACGTCGCTCCTATTCCAGATAGCGTATTGGGCTATGCGGCACCTTAAAGCACATGAAATGGCGAGTAAAATGCACTATTAAACTTCTATGATAGGGCAAACAGAGACCCGATTATATCATTTTATATTACGGTTAATATAAGAATTCAGCGTAATTCTATCACATTTGTTCAACTTACGTCGCTCCTATTTCAGGTAGCGTACTGGGCTAGACGGCATCTTAAAGCGCGTGGAATGGCGAGTAAAATGCACTACTAAACTTCTATGATAGGGCAATCAGAGACCCGATTAGATCATTTTATATTATAGTTAATTTAAGAATTCAGCGAAATTCTATCACATTTGTTCCATTTACGTCGCTCCTATTTCAGATAGCGTATTGGGCTAAGCGGCATCTCTAAGCGCATGAAATGGCGAGTAAAATGCAATACTAAACTTCTAGGATAAGGCAAACAGAGACCCGATTAGATCATTTTATATTACGGTTAATATAAGAATTCAGCGTAATTCTATCACATTTGTTCAACTTACGTCGCTCCTAATTTAGATAGCGTACTGAGCTAGGCGGCATCTTAAAGCGCGTGGAATGGCGAGTAAAATGCACTGCTAAACTTCTATGATAGGGCAATCAGAGACCCGATTAGATCATTTTATATTTTGTTTAATATAAGATTTCAGGGAAATTCTATCACATTTGTTCAATTTACGTAGCTCCTATTTCAGATAGCGTATTGGGCTAAGCGGCATCTCAAAGCGCATGAAATGGCGAGTAAAATGCACTATTAGATTTCTATGGTAGGGCGTACAGAGACCCGATTAGATCATTTTATATTATGGTTAATTTAAGAATTCAGCAAAATTCTATCACATTTGTTCAACTTTCGTCGCTCCTATTTCAGATAGCGTATTGGGATAAGCGGCATCTCAAAGCGCATGAAATGGCGAGTAAAATGCACTATTAAACTTCTAGGGTAGGGCAAACAGAGACCCGATTAGATCATTTTATATTATGGTTAATTTAAGAATTCAGCAAAATTCTGTCACATTTGTTCACTTTACGTCGCTCCTATTTCGGATAGCGTACTGGGAGAGGCGGCATCCTAAAGCGCGTGGTGTGGCGAGTAAAATGCACTATTAATCTTCTATGATAGGGCAATCAGAGACCCGATTAGATCATTTTATATTTTGGTTGATATAAGAATTCAGCGAAATTCTATCACATTTGTTCAATTTACGTCGCTCGTATTTCAGATAGCGTATTGGGCTAAGCGGCATCTCAAAGCGCATGAAATGGCGAGGAAAATGCACTATTAAACGTCTAGGGTTGGGCGAACAGAGACCCGATTAGATCATTTTATATTATGGTTAATTTAAGAATTCAGCAAAATTCTATCATTCTTGTTCAATTTACGTCGCTCGTATTTCAGATAGCGTACTGGGCTAGGCGGCATCTTAAAGCGCGTGGAATGGCGAGTAAAATGCACTATTAAACTTCTATGATAGGGCAATCAGAGACCCGAATAGATCATTTTATATTTTGGTTATTATAAGAATTCAGCGAAATTCTATCACATTTGTTCAATTTACGTCGCTCCTATTTCAGATAGCTTATTGGGCTAAGCGGCATCTCCAAGGGCATGAAATGGCGAATAAAATGCACTCTTAAACTTCTAGGCTAGGGCGAACAGAGACCCGATCAGATCATTTTACATTATGGTTAATAAAAGAATTCAGCGAAATTCTATCACATTTGTTCAACTTACGTCGCTCCTATTTCAGATAGCGTATTGGGCTAAGCGGCATCTCAGAGCGCATGAAATGGCGAGTAAAATGCACTATTTGATTTCTATGGTAGGGCGTACAGAGACCCGATGAGATCATTTTATATTATGGTTAATTTAAGAATTCAGCAAAATTCTATCACATTTGTTCAATTTATGTCGCTCCTATTTCAGATACCGTACTGGGCTCGGCGGCATCTTAAAGCGCGTGGAATGGCGAGTGAAATGCACTATTAGACTTCTATGGTAGGGCGAACAGAGACCGGATTAGATCATTTTATATTATGGTTAATTTAAGAATTCAGGGAAATTCTATCACATTTGTTCAATTTACGTCGCTCCTATTCCAGATAGCGTATTGGGCTATGCGGCACCTTAAAGCACATGAAATGGCGAGTAAAATGCACTATTAAACTTCTATGATAGGGCAAACAGAGACCCGATTATATCATTTTATATTACGGTTAATATAAGAATTCAGCGTAATTCTATCACATTTGTTCAACTTACGTCGCTCCTATTTCAGGTAGCGTACTGGGCTAGACGGCATCTTAAAGCGCGTGGAATGGCGAGTAAAATGCACTACTAAACTTCTATGATAGGGCAATCAGAGACCCGATTAGATCATTTTATATTTTGTTTAATATAAGATTTCAGGGAAATTCTATCGCATTTGTTCAATTTACGTCGCTCCTATTTCAGATAGCGTATTGGGCTAAGCGGCATCTCAAAGCGCATGAAATGGAGAATAAAATGCACTATTAAACTTCTAGGCTAGGGAGAACAGAGACCCGATTAGATCATTTTACATTATGGTTCATAAAAGAATTCAGCGCAATTCTATCACATTTTTTCAACTTACGTCGCACCTGTTTCAGATAGCGTATTGGGCTAAGCGGCATCTCTAAGCGCATGAAATGGCGAGTAAAATGCAATACTAAACTTCTAGGATAAGGCAAACAGAGACCCGATTAGTTCATTTTATATTACGGTTAATATAAGAATTCAGCGTAATTCTATCACATTTGTTCAACTTACGTCGCTCCTAATTTAGATAGCGTACTGGGCTAGGCGGCATCTTAAAGCGCGTGGAATGGCGAGTAAAATGCACTGCTAAACTTCTATGATAGGGCAATCAGAGACCCGAATAGATCATTTTATATTTTGGTTATTATAAGAATTCAGCGAAATTCTATCACATTTGTTCAATTTACGTCGCTCCTATTTCAGATAGCTTATTGGGCTAAGCGGCATCTCCAAGGGCATGAAATGGCGAATAAAATGCACTCTTAAACTTCTAGGCTAGGGCGAACAGAGACCCGATCAGATCATTTTACATTATGGTTAATAAAAGTATTCAGCGAAATTCTATCACATTTGTTCAACTTACGTCGCTCCTATTTCAGATAGCGTATTGGGCTAAGCGGCATCTCAGAGCGCATGAAATGGCGAGTAAAATGCACTATTTGATTTCTATGGTAGGGCGTACAGAGACCCGATGAGATCATTTTATATTATGGTTAATTTAAGAATTCAGCAAAATTCTATCACATTTGTTCAATTTATGTCGCTCCTATTTCAGATACCGTACTGGGCTCGGCGGCATCTTAAAGCGCGTGGAATGGCGAGTGAAATGCACTATTAGACTTCTATGGTAGGGCGAACAGAGACCGGATTAGATAATTTTATATTATGGTTAATTTAAGAATTCTGGGAAATTCTATCACATTTGTTCAATTTACGTCGCTCCTATTCCAGATAGCGTATTGGGCTATGCGGCACCTTAAAGCACATGAAATGGCGAGTAAAATGCACTATTAAACTTCTATGATAGGGCAAACAGAGACCCGATTATATCATTTTATATTACGGTTAATATAAGAATTCAGCGTAATTCTATCACATTTGTTCAACTTACGTCGCTCCTATTTCAGGTAGCGTACTGGGCTAGACGGCATCTTAAAGCGCGTGGAATGGCGAGTAAAATGCACTACTAAACTTCTATGATAGGGCAATCAGAGACCCGATTAGATCATTTTATATTTTGTTTAATATAAGATTTCAGGGAAATTCTATCGCATTTGTTCAATTTACGTCGCTCCTATTTCAGATAGCGTATTGGGCTAAGCGGCATCTCAAAGCGCATGAAATGGAGAATAAAATGCACTATTAAACTTCTAGGCTAGGGAGAACAGAGACCCGATTAGATCATTTTACATTATGGTTCATAAAAGAATTCAGCGCAATTCTATCACATTTTTTCAACTTACGTCGCACCTGTTTCAGATAGCGTATTGGGCTAAGCGGCATCTCTAAGCGCATGAAATGGCGAGTAAAATGCAATACTAAACTTCTAGGATAAGGCAAACAGAGACCCGATTAGTTCATTTTATATTACGGTTAATATAAGAATTCAGCGTAATTCTATCACATTTGTTCAACTTACGTCGCTCCTAATTTAGATAGCGTACTGGGCTAGGCGGCATCTTAAAGCGCGTGGAATGGCGAGTAAAATGCACTGCTAAACTTCTATGATAGGGCAATCAGAGACCCGATTAGATCATTTTATATTATGGTTAATTTAAGAATTCAGCAAAATTCTATCACATTTGTTCAATTTACGTCGCTCCTATTTCAGATAGCGTATTGGGAAAAGCGGCATCTCAAAGCGCATGAAATGGCGAGTAAAATGCACAATTAAACTACTAGGGTAGGGCAAACAGAGACCCGATTAGATCATTTTATATTGTGGTTAATTTAAGCATTCAGCAAATTCTATCACATTTGTTCAATTTACGTCGCTCCTATTTCAGATAGCGTATTGGGCTAAGCGGCATCTCAAAGCGCATGAAATGGCGAGTAAATGCACTATCAAACTTCTAGGCTAAGGCAAACAGAGACCGGATTAGATCATTTTATATTACGGTTAATATAAGAATTCAGCGTAATTCTATCATATTTGTTCAACTTACGTCGCTCCTATTTCAGGTAGCGTACTGGGCTAGGCGGCATCTTACAGCGCGTGGAATGGCGAGTAAAATGCACTATTAAACTTCTAGGATAAGGCAAACAGAGACCTGATTAGATCATTTTATATTCGGTTAATATAAGAATTCGGCGTAATTCTATCACATTTGTTCAATTACGTCGCTGCTATTCCAGATAGCTTATTGTGCTTAGCGGCATCTCAAAGCGCATGAAATGGCGACTAAAATGCACTATTAAACTTCTAGGGTAGGGCAAGCAGAGACCCGATTAGATCATTTTATATTATGGTTAATTTAAGAATTCAGCAAAATTCTATCATATTCGTTCAATTTAGGTCGCTCCTATTTCAGAAAGCGTACTGGGAGAGGCGGCATCTTAAAGCGCGTGGAATGCCGAGTAAAATCCACTATTAAACTTCAAGGCTAGGGCGAACAGGACCAGATTAGATCATTTTACATTCTGGTTAATAAAATAATTCAGCGAAATTCTATCACATTTGTTCAACTTTCGTCGCTCATATTTCAGATAGCGTATTGGGCTAAGCGGCATCTCAAAGCGCATGAAATGGCGAGTAAAATGCACTATTAAACTTCTAGGGTATGGCAATCAGTGACCCGATTAGATCATTTTATATTATAGTTAATTTAAGAATTCGGCGAAATTCTATCACATTTGTTCAATTTACGTCGCTCCTATTTCAGATAGCGCATTGGGCTAAGCGACATCTCAAAGCGCATGAAATGGCGAGTAAAATGCACTATTAAACTTCTAGGGTAGGGCAAACTGAGACCCGATTAGATCATTTATATTATGGTTAATTAAGAATTCAGCAAAATTCTATCACATTTGTTCAATTTACGTCGCTCCTATTTCAGATAGCGTATTGGGCTAAGCGGCATCTCAAAGCGCATGAAATGGCGAGTAAAGTGCAATACTAAACTTCTAGGATACGGCAAACAGAGACCCGATTAGATCATTTTATATTTTGGTTAATATAAGAATGCGGCGAAATTCTTTCACATTTGTTCAATTTACGTCGCTGCTATTCCAGATAGCTTATTGTGCTTAGCGGCATCTCAAAGCGCATGAAATGACGAGTGAAATGCACTATTAAACTTCTTGGGTAGGGCAAACAGAGACCCGATTAGATCATTTTATATTATGGTTCATTTAAGATGTCAGCTAAATTTTATCACATCTGTTCAATTTACGTCGCTCCTATTTCCGATAGCGTACTGGGCTATGCGGCATCTTAAAGCGCGTGGAATGGCGAGTAAAATGCAATATTAAGCTTCTAGGGAACGGCAAACAGACACCCGATTAGATCATTTTATATTATGGTTAATTTAAGAATTCAGCAAAATTCTATCACATTTGTTCAATTTACGTCGCTCCTATTTCAGATACCGTACTGGGCTCCGCGGCATCTTAAAGCGCGTGGAATGGCGAGTGAAATGCACTATTAGACTTCTATGGTAGGACGAACAGAGGCCCGATTACATCATTTTATATTACGGTTAATATAAGAATTCAGCGTAATTCTATCACATTTGTTCAACTTACGTAGCTCCTATTTCAGATACCATACTGGGCTAGGCGGCATCATAAAGCGCGTGGAATGGCGAGTACAATGAACTACTAAACTTCTATGATAGGGAAATCAGAGACCCGATTAGATCATTTTATATTTTGTTTAATATAAGATTTCAGGGAAATTCTATCGCATTTGTTCAATTTACGTCGCTGCTATTTCAGATAGCGTATTCGGCTATGCGGCACCTCAAAGCGCATGAAATGGCGAATAAAATGCACTCTTAAACTTCTATGATAGGGCAAACAGAGGCCCAATTACATCATTTTATATTACGGTTAATATAAAATTTCAGGGAAATTCTATCGCATTTGTTCAATTTGCGTCGCTCCTATTTCAGATAGCGTATTGGGCAAAGCGGCATCTCAAAGCGCATGAAATGGAGAATAAAATGCACTATTAAAGTTCTAGGGTAGGGCAAACAGAGACCCGATTAGATCATTTTATATTATGGTTAATTTAAGAATTGAGCGAAATTCTATCACATTTGTTCAACTTACGTCGCTCCTAATTTAGATAGCGTACTGGGCTAGGCGGCATCTTAAAGCGCGTGGAATGGCGAGTAAAATGCACTGCTAAACTTCTATGATAGGGCAATCAGAGACCCGATTAGATCATTTTATATTTTGTTTGATATAAGATTTCAGGGAAATTCTATCACATTTGTTTAATTTACGTCGCTCCTATTTCAGATAGCGTATTGGGCGAAGCGGCATCTCAAAGCGCATGAAATGGCGACTAAAATGCACTATTAAACTTCTAGGGTAGGGCAAGCAGAGACCCGATTAGATCATTTTATATTATGGTTAATTTAAGAATTCAGCAAAATTCTATCACATTCGTTCAATTTAGGTCGCTCCTATTTCAGAAAGCGTACTGGGAGAGGCGGCATCTTAAAGCGCGTGGAATGCCGAGTAAAATCCACTATTAAACTTCAAGGCTAGGGCGAACAGAGACCAGATTAGATCATTTTACATTCTGGTTAATTAAATAATTCAGCGTAATTCTATCACATTTGTTCAACTTTCGTCGCTCATATTTCAGATAGCGTATTGGGCTAAGCGGCATCTCAAAGCGCAAGAAATGGCGAGTAAAATGCACTATTAGATTTCTATGGTAGGGCGTACAGAGACCCGATTAGATCATTTTATATTATGGTTAATTAAGAATTCAGCAAAATTCTATCACATTTGTTCAATTTACGTCGCTCCTATTTCAGATAGCGTATTGGGATAAGCGGCATCTCAAAGCGCATGAAATGGCGAGTAAAATGCACAATTAAACTTCTAGGGTAGGGCAAGCAGAGACCCGATTAGATCATTTTATATTATGGTTAATTTAAGAATTCAGCAAAATTCTATCACATTCGTTCAATTTAGGTCGCTCCTATTTCAGAAAGCGTACTGGGAGAGGCGGCATCTTAAAGCGCGTGGAATGCCGAGTAAAATCCACTATTAAACTTCAAGGCTAGGGCGAACAGAGACCAGATTAGATCATTTTACATTCTGGTTAATTAAATAATTCAGCGTAATTCTATCACATTTGTTCAACTTTCGTCGCTCATATTTCAGATAGCGTATTGGGCTAAGCGGCATCTCAAAGCGCAAGAAATGGCGAGTAAAATGCACTATTAGATTTCTATGGTAGGGCGTACAGAGACCCGATTAGATCATTTTATATTATGGTTAATTTAAGAATTCAGCAAAATTCTATCACATTTGTTCAATTTACGTCGCTCCTATTTCAGATAGCGTATTGGGATAAGCGGCATCTCAAAGCGCATGAAATGGCGAGTAAAATGCACAATTAAACTACTAGGGTAGGGCAAACAGAGACACGATTAGATCATTTTATATTGTGGTTAATTTAAGCATTCAGCAAAATTCTATCACATTTGTTCAATTTACGTCGCTCCTATTTCAGATAGCGTATTGGGCTAAGCTGCATCTCAAAGCGCATGAAATGGCGAGTAAAATGAACTATCAAACTTCTAGGATAAGGCAAACAGAGACCCGATTAGATCATTTTATATTACGGTTAATATAAGAATTCAGCGTAATTCTATCACATTTGTTCAACTTACGTCGCTCCTATTTCAGGCAGCGTACTGGGCTAGGCGGCATCTTAAAGCGCGTGGAATGGCGAGTAAAATGCACTATTAAACTTCTAGGATAAGGCAAACAGAGACCTGATTAGATCATTTTATATTACGGTTAATATAAGAATTCGGCGTAATTCTATCACATTTGTTCAATTTACGTCGCTGCTATTCCAGATAGCTTATTGTGCTTAGCGGCATCTCAAAGCGCATGAAATGACGAGTGAAATGCACTATTAAACTTCTAGGATAAGGCAAACAGAGACCCGATTAGATCATTTTATATTTTGGTTAATATAAGAATTCAGCGAAATTCTATCACATTTGTTCAATTTACGTCGCTCATATTTCAGATAGCGTATTGAGCTAAGCGGCATCTCAAAGCGCATGAAATGGCGAGCAAAATGCACTATTAAACTTCTAGGGTAGGGCAATCAGTGACCCGATTAGATCATTTTATATTATAGTTAATTTAAGAATTCAGCGAAATTCTATCACATTTGTTCAATTTACGTCGCTCCTATTTCAAATAGCGTATTGGGCTAAGCGGCATCTCTAAGCGCATGAAATGGCGAGTAAAATGCAATACTAAACTTCTAGGATAAGGCAAACAGAGACCCGATTAGATCATTTTATATTACGGTTAATATAAGAATTCAGCGTAATTCTATCACATTTGTTCAACTTACGTCGCTCCTAATTTAGATAGCGTACTGGGCTAGGCGGTATCTTTAAGCGCGTGGAATGGCGAGTAAAATGCACTGCTAAACTTCTATGATAGGGCAATCAGAGACCCGATTAGATCATTTTATATTTTGTTTAATATAAGATTTCAGGGAAATTCTATCGCATTTGTTCAATTTACGTCGCTCCTATTTCAGATAGCGTATTGGGCTAAGCGGCATCTCAAAGCGCATGAAATGGAGAATAAAATGCACTATTAAACTTCTAGGCTAGGGAGAACAGAGACCCGATTAGATCATTTTACATTATGGTTCATAAAAGAATTCAGCGCAATTCTATCACATTTTTTCAACTTACGTCGCTCCTGTTTCAGATAGCGTATTGGGCTAAGCGGCATCTCAAAGCGCATGAAATGGCGAGTAAAATGCACTATTAGATTTCTGTGGTAGGGCGTACAGAGACCCGATTAGATCATTTTATATTATGGTTAATTTAAGAATTCAGCAAAATTCTATCACATTGTTCAATTTACGTCGCTCCTATTTCAGATAGCGTTTGGGATAAGCGGCATCTCAAAGCGCATGAAATGGCGAGTAAAATGCACTATCAAACTTCTAGGATAAGGCAAACAGAGACCGGATTAGATCATTTTATATTACGGTTAATATAAGAATTCAGCGTAATTGTATCACATTTGTTCAACTTACGTCGCTCCTATTTCAGGTAGCGTACTGGGCTAGGGCGGCATCTTAAAGCGCGTGGAATGGCGAGTAAAATGCACTATTATACTTCGAGGATAAGGCAA